>VXAC01001329.1:383289-462378 GCA_013399225.1 Rhipidura dahli
GGCCGGCGCCGGGCACCGTCGCTCGCCTCCTGAGGTTCGGGGCACTGCGGGGGAACGGGACTGCCGGGTCCCCGAGATAATTACCTGCCGAGGCAGCAGCGCGGGGTTCCCACTAAAAAACATCGTGCTCTGACTGCGAGTTTGGCGGAGCCGCGATGGATGGATGGATGGATGGATGGATGGATGGATGGGTGGATGGATGGATGGATGGATGGATGGATGGATGGATGGATGGATGGATGGATGAGCAGCCCCCAGCCCCGGGTCGCGGTGACGGGCAGCGCCGGAGCGGAACGAGGAGGCGGCTGAGCCCTCCCGCCCGTGCCCGCTGTCCCGGCGCTGCCGCCAGCGCGGCCCCCGCCTGTCCGCTCCCGACCCGCAGGGCTTCACGATGCTGCAGAGATGTTGCCCGAGCGGGAGCAGCGGCGGTTTCAGTGCAGCTGGGGCTTTTTTCCTAAGGTTTTGGAAATTCTGTGCTTGGGCTTGGAGCAGCACAGAACCGACAGCCTTTGGCTGGAACCCCGGTGCAGCTCGGGTGTCCATCCCCGGCCCCACGCCGCTCTCCCGGCCTGGGGTCCACCCTGCGGCTCGGGGGCTCCTGCATCTCGCACTCAGCCCCTCGGGTCTCATCCGCTGCTGTCACATCCACGCAGCAGGGGCAAGCCCGTGGAACAGAGCTAGTAGCGAATACACCCTGCAATAGCTTTTCTCCTTCCAGTATTTCCTTTCCAAGAACGGCTGTTGGGAATGGGAGCACGAGGTGGTGTTCTACCACTGAGCTCCGACATAGCTCCTGTGGGTTGTGTTTAGCTTGGACAGTTTTCCTTCACGTGTTGGTCCTGAAAAAAAATGTGCCTCTTATTTAAAATTTCTTTGCTAACTTAGTTTTCCTTCTTTCTTTGCTCATTACGTTTTATAAGCCTTGATTTCTGCAGCACAGATTGTTTCCCATTTATGGGCAAAACGCTTTACATATTTGGGTCCACTATTAGGATGATGTGTAGATAATAATAAAAAAATTACTTGAGAATTTTAATTTGAATTTTTTTTGTGAGTCTTTAAAGGCATTTTCAACAGGGGACATAATACCTCGTGTCGGAGACATTCCTCCCTGAAAGAGAAAGGAGGAAATATGAAATCTGAGATTGAGATAACTCCAGTTTACTTTGGCAGAGAGGAACAGACTGGATCTCCGGCTAATTAGTGCTGATGCCATCACATGTTATAATGGTTTTACTGTGAGTCTTGCGATTTGCATATGTATAAGATAGATACACATGTGCTGCGCCGCAGTCTTTACACTTACGTTAGACATATTTGCACTCCACCACAAAGTAATTTTCTAATTCTTGTTTCTGTTTAGAAATTACAGAAACAGCAAGAACAGCCAAGCCATATCTCCCAGTCTGGCACCGGCTATCAGACACTCATTTGCAAACGTACAAAAATATCATTCATTATAACTTAGAATCATTACAGCAACATGTGCAGTTCTGCTTCTCCTGTTCCTATCACCGGTGACAAGTGCATTTAACAGATCTCATTTGTTACATGCAGTACCGACAGACTGGAAATGGCTTTTATTCATGGAGCCACATTACTGCACTAAGTAACATGAGAGACTCCCTGAGTATTATAAACATCCTGGCCAAGGGAGCACAGACAGACTAACCAGAGGGCAATATGCTTGAGATCAGTTTTGAGCAGCAAATTTCATTGACAGCTGTCAAGTTTGAATTGTGAGGTACAATTTACTGTAAAAATTGTGCTAATTCTGTATGCTACAAGCATGCACGAAGTACCAAAAGTGAGGGAGAAACAGCAGGGATCACTGCCCAGCCTTAGTGCCCCCCAAAGCAACTAAAGACCCTTTTGGAAACCTGTGGATTGAGTCAGAGTGTCAGGAGGGTTTGACCAACTTACTGTGTCTCTTCACTCTCTGGTACACTGCTCAGAGAGACATGCAAGGATTGTGTGGGGTCCTCCAACAAACTATAACATAAACAAGATAATTCAGCTTCTGCAGTGCTAATTTGCTTTTGTTTTAGAGACAAGAGCTAACAGGGCCAGATTGGCCTATAAAAAAGGGACAGGAGACAGACCCAGCACAAAGCAATAATAACAACATGTTCTGCAACCAGAAGGAATGTGGGATAATGTCTACAAGGAACCATCAAGGAAAGCGTCAGGAGCCTGAGGCCGCATTACGTGTCTCCAGCAGCCATGGGAGAGCAGCCTAAAGCCTGCATTTGAAGGGACTGCACAGCCTGTAGTCAGAGCCTGCAGAGCACAGGGCTGCTCCCTCCCACCAGATACGGTGAAGGCCCTTGAAGCAAACGTGAACAGAGGGACCTGGTTGCAAAATCAGCCTCTGGGCACCTCATGGAAAGGGACTGCTTTGGGCAGCACCTCACAGGAGCACGTTCTCCTCTGCGTCAGCTCAAAGCTCTGTCACAGATGCAAAATTTTGTCTTTAAGAAGAAGAAATTGCCAACTAAAACAAGAGATCCATCCAACAAGTCTTTGCAGGCCACACAAATGCTGGTTTGATTCTTTTACTTCATTTCACAAGCCAATAGTTGCAGCGCCAAGTTTCTGGCAGGAGGACTTCAGAATTGACGAGTCCTTCTAAAAGACCAATTCAGATGAGCACCCAGTGTCCTGAGCTATTACAAACCAGGATTTCTCCTATCAGGCAAGCAACTGCTCAGGACAGTAGCTGCTCTCCTCTACAATCACATTCCAGAAAGGGCTCACTATTTTCCACCAGGAGCATGTGAGCAGTGCAGCCATGCAAGAGTCTCCTTCCAAATGTCAGGATGAAATCCCTCCAGTGAAGTGCCAAATCACATCCATCACCTTCTCCATAATCTCCATGTGCCTGAGAGCCCCAGCACAGGCATGAGAGGATGGCTGCCATGAGGGGTTTGGGCCTTCTGTATGTCAAGGAGGAAAATAAAACAAGCCAAGACAGAGGTCAACCTGGCAGCATTTTCTGAGCACAGAACTTTGAACAAGAGAAAAGTTCTTCTCTCACTCTGGGAACCCAGCTTTAGAAAATTCAACTTCCTCCCATTGTTTCTTTCATATATTTCCTTTCTCTTTTTCACATGAATTGCCTTTAATGACTGTCCCTGCTGCTACTGCCTACTGTTTATATGCCACCACAGCAGCCTGTGAGCAAAACTAAGCTACAACTTCAGCCTGCAGGTGCCCCTGATTTAGGTAACTCACCCCAGAAAAACAGTTTTGAATCACAAGCAATTCTTTCATCTGGCAGCTTTGAACACTACCATGAATTCCTCATCCCTCTATAAACTTACGTGGTGTGCTGGCAACTCACCACTATTTCCCCCAAATTACTGGATGTAACTCTTCTGTTGATCTCTTGCAAACAAAACAGTGTTTCCACAGTATTATTCACTTGTGTGAACCTTTCAACAATGAACATCCCCCCGCCCCCCAAAAAAAAAAAACTAGGCAAAAATAAAAATTGATTAGAGCTGCAATTTGGAAATCCTTTCTACAATCACCTCTGTAGTCAAGGCATCACTGCAGCCCCGTCCTGGGGAGACCCACATTCCTCAGGGAGATGAGGATTTGCGTACTGCTGGATCTGCATGTGCACACTGGCATTTGTCAGCACTGCCACTTCAGATGCTCATTTCACTAAGAAGGAAAGGTTAGTACTGCTGCATTGGAGTCATTTCAAACTGGTGTCAAAAGCAACATTCGCACACCATTCCTTTTTTCATCTTGCAATTATGATTCAGATGGGAATTTCTCATTTGGAAATGATGTGAAGTTAAAAGCATTGGGACTGTTTAAAGAATCTTTGGAGCAACATTAATCAGAGTAGAATGGGTTTTTTTGTTAACTGCTTAACACTAGCCAACAAACAACCACCTTTTTTTGAATTACGTTGCTAGCATTTGGGATATGATACACACAAGCTAATTCTACTGAATTACATTTATTTATGCTGATTATAAAAAAATAAAGACTTAAACTAGCATAGCTTGGCATAAAGCCCAGGGAGCAGGGAATATAAGTGTCTGTGACTCTGCGATTCTTCTGGCTTCCCACTTCTGGGTCTGGCCATGGACTTACTGAAGCGAGTAGCTATTTCAGGATCTAAGGCTATGCAGAGCCCAAAGGCTGGCTCCTCCAGCCGCTCTCCTGTGACAGGCTGCTGAGCAGGTTCCCTCAAGGTTAATAACTCCCAAGGAGCTTTCCCAAGGAACTGTAACTGGGGCAGTTCAAGATGGTGGGTAGAGGCCTGCACATTATTCCCTGCTCATTTTCAGCAGCAATTAACGTGTCCCCAGCGAAACCCAGTTACCTGCAAACTGGAGGAGGGGAGCTGAGATGATCGGTGATACACAGTCACCTAAAGTAAGTAGGAAACCAGACTAATGTCTGTGTCACAGCATCCACCTCTCCATGTACGTGATATATTATCCAGATGGCACCAATCTGCATCCCCCTCAGACACAGGACATTATAAAGAGACAATACTTAAGAGGCCCAGAAAATGAAGCATTTCCTGCCATGCTCATCACTTTACTTTTTTTTTTTCATTTAAAACTAATCCTCCCTCCCCCAAAAGAGCTGCACTCTTACTCCTCCCAATCAATAGGACGATTTGCATTTATCCTCCTGGAGGCATCGCTCCTAGAATCGGGGCCAGAGCGATCCAATCGATAGAGGAAAGCTGGAGCAAGGCTGGAAAAAAAGCAGCAGAGAGATTTCCCCCAGGGAGAAATGCAAAACACTGGAGAGAGGCAACAATTATTGTAATTGAAGGTAATGAGGCTGAGGCGCCAGCTCCAGCTCTGCTTAACATCATTCAATACAAAGTGAGACACACATGAAGGAGACGGCCCGAGCCCGACCGGCCCCGAGGCGGCCCAGCCCGGCTCCCGCAGCCCCGCACCCAGCCCCGCAGCCGCCGCCGGCCGGCAGCAGCACGGATGCTCCCGGGACAGGCCTGTCTCCTGTGCTGCTGCTGCATTTGGGAGAGTCACTCTGCATCTGGCTGCTCCCGGGGTCCCAGAGTGCTCCTTTCCCTTTCCCTAGGAGACTCCCGCGTCCGTAAAATTCGCGATGCGTTTATCGTCACTGTGCGCTGAGCACCAAATCCCTCGGCCAGGGCCAAACGTCGTCCTGCCCCGTGGCAGGACAAGCTCAGCCTCAACCCCTTCACCTTCAGCCCTTCCCTGCAGATACCCTCTCTGCCATCGCAGCCTCTTCCCCGCAGCTCCCCGGTGTCGGGGTGCGACTCCCCGGGAGGACAGATGGGATGCTGGCGAGGAGCTCCACCTGCCCTGCGGCTCTGCCAGGGCACGGTGCAGGTGATTCGGTATCTCTAACCCTGTGTCCGGCTGGCGCGTTGGCTGATGCCGGAGCAGAGCTCACACGGGCTTGGGGTGAGGGATCTGCACTGGACGCATTCGGCTGCGCCTTCGCCGTGGATTCCTCAGGCACAGAGCCCCCTCGCAGGCTCGGCCGCCAGGGGGTCAGGGAGCCACCAACAGCGGGGCGGGCTTATTGAACCCTCCTTGAGATTAAGGAGCTGGGGCCGGCACGGGGCGAGAGCCGCAGGNCGGCCGGCGGCGGCTCAGCGCGGGCACCTCTTGCCCTCTGCCGGCAGAGCCGGCCCTAGCAGGGACAGCCGGGGCCCCTCCCGCAGCGTGGAACCTGGCCCCTGCTAGGTCAGGGCGAAAGAGTGCTCGCTGGATGGAGGTAGAGGAGGACTCGCCTGCTGCAGGCGTAGCGATGAGTAATCTCATCGCCAGAAGAGTAAGAACAGTGTTTGTGCACTGGGACTCACATCAGCATCTACCCCCAGCCATATCCTGAACACTGGAGTTCACATCCAGTATTCAGCCATCACCTTCTGAAACATCCATGTAAAGGTGTTTCTTGTCAGAATTTATAAACGGTACCTAAAAAGTCAAGCACCACCTATCAGATCTGAGTTATCAGGTGTGTAGAGATAAGGTATGGCAAATATTAGGAATTTGCTTTGGATCCCAGGCATGAGAAACCATTAGTTATGTCCTGTCACAGCATAATGTGCACATGGGGGAGGAGAGCAGACACTGGACATAGCCAAAAAACCCTGGAAATTGAGCATAACTTTAGCAGGACAGAACATACAGTTCGAGTAAAATTTCTTAAAGAAAGCTATAGTTTGGATATAGGACATGTAGCAAAACAGTCATGTTTGTTAGTGAAACCAGAGCCTCTTTTGAATGAGCCTATTGCCTAAGCAAGAGTCTTTGGCTTATATGTGCACATGCAAGACAGACTGTCCACGAGTGTGAACACAAACACCAGTTCCTTGGAGGACTTATCCTAACCCTTAGAGGACTTACACCCAGCAGTCAAACCCTGGGTACTCTGCAGGGCCTGAGTGCTGTGTGAGGCTGGTCTCCACTCTTGCAAATCTATTGTCAGCAGCCCCTTCACAACAGCAGCTCTAAAAGCTTTTGATGTAGATAAGGAAACTCTCCAGAGATACATTACTTTGTATTAGTCAATATTTATTGCTCAAACTCTATTTTCTGAGTCGCATATTTCAGAGCCAAATGCCAGAGACCAGGCAGACAATGCAAGTCAGGAAAGCCTATACACATTGTAACAGACTGGAGTCTCAGCTACTTAAATAGGCAGCACTCTGCCAGATTACACCAAGCTCCAGTTCTGACAGACATTTGTAAATACAGTAGATAAAACTGAAGGCGGAGCTTGATCTCAGAGCAAGGACCAGCAGTTTCAAGAAGATGGATATGTATCTTAATAAGATTTTAATAGTTCAGCCCCAGAAAGCTGCTGTTTGAGATAGAAGGCAGCAGGACATCTAAGCACGGATGCGCAAGAAGAATAAAATCTTAATTCTCACTTTACCATGAAAAGGAGAAAGGACAAAAGTGTTGGTGAGAGGGGACTTGAAGAGCTAAGTCAATGAAGGCTGTGGACTTGCTTAAATTCTAGCAGCATGGGATGGTGTGCTCCGAAGGGAGAGTATGGAGACTTCCCTGCCCTGGCTCTAGGGCAGGATCAGTAAGTACATCAGAGACAGCTTGTAATTGTGAGTCAGAATGTTTGTAAAATGGACAAATAACAGGGCAAGGGGAGCTGCAGTGAGCTTTGGCAAATATGTAAGAAGCTGGAGACATTCAATATCCGGGATGCCAGGCAGGGCAGCATCTGAAGACACAAGTCCATCACCTCTGGTGGGTTTAACCAGGGAGGGTGAAGGTAGTGATACCCTCAGCTTTCTACTAGCCCTCCTTGAGGGACTCCCACCCTTGTGACAGGGACTGCAGATGGAATCACCCATCCCTATCATCTGCAGCCTGTCACTGAAAGAACAGGTTTGAGCACCCTCTGACTGAGAGGATAATCTCAGGCAGAGGAGGAGGATACACAGCTTGTTGCCAGTAACACCTCAAGAAGCCACAAGGGTTCATCTGTAGGAGCACTGTGAGATCAAAGGTAAATCAAGCAGAGGAAAGGATGGGTGGAGAGAGAAGTGTTGGCAGAAAGTGATAGCAAGTGCAACATAAATTCAGATTCCTCACCATGCAGCCCTCAGAGGCAGCGAGGGGGCAGAGGGCTGAGTTCAGAGAGCTGAGAGTGCTGGAAAGGGGAAGAAGCACAGCCCCTATGTTTTCATAACCACAAGTACAAGAGTTACACAGGACTAAAACAAAATTGAGAAGCCTCAGAGTGAGAAAGCAGTCCTGATTATTCTCAAAGCACCTTTTGTAACAAGAAGTATTATATAGCAGAGTGGTCTTCCCCACAGGTTGCAAGGCAGTAGTGAAACACAAGAGTTAAATGCACTGGAGGTGGGGAGCAGGAGAGTGCTACCCAGAGCCCCAGAGCCAGAGTGGCTGGGCAGCCACCCCCAAGCCTTGCTCCAAACCCCAGATTCACATCTCTGCACTGCAGAACAAAACTAGTGCTGCCTCTGCCAGGTTGCCATCCTCTTCTTCTGCCATACCTCCAACTTGCTCTGCTTCTTGTGTCCACCACATTCAGACCTGGTTTTTAATCATCACCCTGTGGTAATACATGAGTGTATCTCTGGCAAATGGGATCTTATCACCATTAAATTCCCCCAAAGGATCCTAATCTTAATTATGGAGGAAATAGGAAGCTCGTGAATGAGTTATTCTGCTTTCTGAATCAACTGTAGGATTGTTTTTGGTAATGATCCAGTGAAGTTTAATGTTGTGATAAGAGCCATGGGGGCTGGTTACTGAATTATGTGTTTCCCAATTTATAGAGAATCAATTAACATTTATTTCTCTTTCTTCAGAATTGACATGTGCATTTCTATTTAGTATCATCACCTGTACCACAGTTGAGAAAATGCAGGTCTTTTAATCAAATATCATGAGAATTAATCATTTTTGCTGACTGTTTTTAATACTGAGCTTTAGGGATCTTCTGGAAGAAACATGCTTTATTAGCTGAAGGTATCTCCTGACACACTATCTGCCCGTCCCTGCTGGTTGATGGTGATAAGTCATTGCATACCACCACATTTTTAAGCAATCTGTGTGAGGGAGTCTGAGGCAGCTGTGTAGTTTTAAGGATTAAGGTAGGACTCTGGCTCAGTTTCCATTTTCAGATTTCTGAAAACCCCTTCTTTCAACACAAATGAAGTAAATGTCTGACACAAATGTAGTGAGAAGGACTGCTCTAGATGTGCCAGCAAAGAGGGAAGGAGCATGCCTTCTCAAAAGACCACGTCATTTGTGCTTTCCTAATTACATCATTGAAATCAGAAAGGAAAAGCTCAGTCAGCCACAATGAGATATTCCTCACACAAGAGTTCCTGCAGGACAGTCAAAGATGGAGTAGGCCATGGGGATAATTGTTTTCTGGGCACAGTGAAAAATTCTGAGCTTGGCATGCTGGAAATAATGATCTGTTTCTGGAGCAAGGTACTAGATTTTAGGAATGAAAGTATGAGTGCTGTTGCAGATTTGCGAAGATGGATGTGGAGGAGCCCTCTCAGCTGAGAGAGGGATCCTGGCAGCACTGTCCTACACAGTGTCCCTGAAGGCTCCTGTCCTCCTGCCAAACATCTGCTCCTCAGTTTCTGCACCTCATCTTTTTGCTCCCCCTGTACCTACTCCTTGTCCCCAGTTTTTCCTAGCACCTCCTCAGTACCAGCTGGGCTCCAAGGCCTGTCAAGTTGCAAACCAGTAGAGGGGACAGTGAGGACAATTTTTCACATGTGGGAGTTTGGCAGTGCCAGTGCCTGTCAGTCAGCATGTCCTTGGCCTTCATTACCACATCTCTTTTTCCTGGCACATCACCCCTTATTCCCTCAGCAGAGTGCCAGGACCAGCTTTTCTCACTGCGGGGTTTGTGCTCAGATCCGCTCACTGCTCTTCACTTGGGTGGTTCATTTCTCATCCTTCTTCCCTGGCTGCTTTTTGGAGTCCTCTCCATTTTGGCCAGTTTTCACTCCACTTCACTTTGTTCAACAGCTCAGTTCTTCTCATTGTTGCTGATTTCTAGCTTCATGTATAAACACAGCAAAAAAAAAAAAAAAGTGTGAGTGACAGGGGTAAAGGGAAATTCAGTTTCTGGGGAGAGGCTTGAAGAGCATGTTAGTAGGGATGATCTTGACCAGCTTTGGGTTCTGACCATATGTGAAGAGTAGAGATGTGCATGGGTGCCCAGCAGCCCAATGAAGCTGGTGAGTAGTTACTCTCAGCTCCTCACCAGTTGGACAGGCAGAGAAATCCTGCACCAGGCTCCTCAGACCTGAATTTGGTGTTACCTCCTGCTACTGGAAATGGAAGTGTTTCAGTTGGCATTTGTGTCTTGAATTAGGCAATGTTATTTTGACCTGAGGGTTTTGGGAAAGCCAGAGATTGGGTTAAATGAAATGGTCCTGGCTGGACGTAGCACAGGGGCAGAGTTGCTGCCAATGTCCCCCTCTACCAGCCCTGCTCTGAAAACAGCATCTCAAAGGGCAGGTACCTACCTTTGGCACAGAGCTGAGTCCAGTTTTATTCATGAGAATGCAATTCAGATTAATATTACCTGTATTTATTTAGAAATGCATGTATCTAGGGGTAACAACGGGAATACTAATTAATGCAGAGGGTTGTGTCTGATTTCTATCATGCTAATAGCCATTCAGTTGCTAAGTGTTCAGCAGCAGTTCCCTTAACTGGGCTCCTAATGCCAGCCCTTGTGCTACCCCAGTGGTTAGAACGGGATGCATTTAAAACCTGCCCTTAGGAGGGAAAGGGACATTCCATGCTTTATCAATCTTCCTGCCAGGCTCTCCATGCAGACCTAAAGAGACACACTTAATATCAGTCTGAATGTGTCTTTAGAGAGATTGATAGAGTTTTGCTTCATTAGGACTTGATAGTGAAGATAAAAGTGAAAACTAGGATATGATTGAATTGTTTAAAAAAGGAGGTGGTCATAGATGTGGTGCTGGGAGAGGGGCGTGTGCCAGACAGGGCTGCAGCAGCCACAGGCAGCACTGCACTGCCATGAGCGTCAAAGGCAACAAAGATAAGACAAAGCAGATGGCCAGACTGTTCACAGTCTATGGCAGACTGATGTATTTGCTGAAGTCATGTTTTAGTCTCTTCATTGCTGTTGGTACATTGGAACTTCATCTGTGAAGCTCCCTTTGGGTCTCAGATGGCAACACTCACTACCTCCTTTTTAAATTCTTTCTGTCAAAGTGAAGAAAAAATATTCCTCCCTAAACATGTAACAGCATTGAACACAAAAAGTAGAAGAATAGCATGTTGGAGGTATGGCAGAGGAAGAGGATGGCAGCCTGGCAGAGGCAGCGCCAGTTTTGTTCTGCAGTGCAGAGATGTGAATCTGGGGGCTGGGGGCAAAGCTTGGGGGTGGCTGCCTTGTCAGTAAAAGCTGTGCAGCACCTAGAGCCAGAATGAGTTGGTGAATTTGCACACCCAGCAGTTAACACTCATTCAAGTATTCCCACTGGAAACAATCACAGTTACTTCAGCAGATGGTTTTCCCTCAGCAGAAGGCATTGTGCTGTGGACAGTGCTCCACTGCAGGGGTCCAGTCGACCTCCCTGACACAAAAGACCTTCTCTTCACCTGGCTTTCCCTCGAACAGTGCCCTTACAGAAAAATCTTTAGGAAATACTAGGCATACCCTTGTAGAAAACATCAGAGACCATCCTGTTTGACCCTTTAAGAACAGATGAAAGGAACAGAAATTAACATTTTTCAGGTGATGTTCAGAAGTATTCAATTATGCAAAGTGCTGTCCTACCCCACACTAGACTCTTGCTCCAGTACATAAAATAACGTGTGATGCTTGTTCAGCATCCAAAATTGAAGTCATCAAATTCTACAGATGTTGAAAGTTCATGTATAATCGTCCAGAAATGACAAGGAAAGAGCTGCAGGCAATTATAAAGTATCATGTCATACATAATCACTTCAGAACCAAAGAAAAATAGAAGTAACAGTTGACTAAAAAAAATCAACATAGTGCAGTCAGAGCTGCTTATTTCTTGTCCTGCCTGCCAAGGACACAGAAAAACTTATGCTTCTTGCAACAGCCCTCTATATATTTGAAGATATTGCATATTCCCCTCCTTCACCCTCAGGCTGCCCCAGGCTAAGCTACCCCTGTTTCCTCAGCCCTCTCTGTCACATCATGTTTTGGAGATCATTGTCCTTGTTCTCCTCCAAATTCTTTCCAAAGTGCAGTCTACAATTACTGACTCCACACTACACCTCAGACCCACTTTACCTGATTTTTCAGACTGGAACATAGCATATTCCTCTGAAGGGGCTGTTTTTCTGCAACAGCAACACACTGGCACATACCCTGAACTGATCTCCAAAAGGAAGAAGTTAATCTCCCTGTAGCAAATTTTGAGGCTACTCCAGAGAACTAATGCAGTCCAAATAGCAATGCAGGAGGTAACTGCTGGCTAGGAAGGGACTTTGGGAAAGCTGGCATCGGACAAGGTGTGTCTGACAGATACACTGTCAGTACCACTTTCAGCTTGTGAGAGCCAGATGGACTCTCAGACACCTTCCAAAGGGCTGCTCCCCAGCAGCTCTTCCCCAGCCATGTTCCTGCAGTAGGCTCTCCTCTGTGCACAGTTGCTCTTTTCACCAAGGAGTTTCATCCCATGTTTTTCCAGAAAAAATGCTTTTCACTTTCTGTACACTCCTACCTTTTGAAAGAAGCTATCACATTGTAGCCACTGTCTGCTTTTTCTTTCCTTGGTCCATTGTTGCTGGAACAACTTTTTTTGGCACTCTTGGGACTTGCATTTAAATTATTATTTAAAGGATTTACCAGTTCTGCTTAACTCCCTTTTCCTTCAGGCTTCCTCCTTGAAATTAGCTTCTAATTCTGATTTTACTCAAGACTTTTGTCTATAGTTTGCTCTTCTCTCACTTTGTATTCCTGAACAGTAAATACATTACCTTTTATCTTCATAGTCAACCTGTTTTGTTTTACTGGTTAGACTCAAACCTAGAATTTACCTTTTAAAATTGCTTTCTATATATATAAAGAAGGTGAAAAAAAATTTTCCATCTCATTCATATAGGTAGGAATAGACACATATATTTATGAAACTCATTATGGCAACAAGTGCTGGAATTTCTCACCAGTCCGCATCCCACTCATCCTTTCCCAGCAGATGTGCAGATGATTATAGCCATGATCGCCTGTCATGCTCTGTGCTTTGGATGACATTGCTGGATGCTGAAAGGCTGCCTGGTCCACCTGATTTTCCTACTGCAGAAGCCTGCAGGAACATGTGCAGCCATAGTGCTCCTTCTTTCCCTGTCATCCTCACTGACAGTGCCAGTAACTCCTGGGAAAGCCTTCGCCTCTTCTTTAGAGCAGCAGCCCCAGACCATGCAGCAGTGGGGGCTCGTGGTGTTTCTTTCTGCACTGGTGGTGCTCAGTCCCCACTTTGTGTTTGGGCAAGGATCTAGTCCATCTTTCCTACCAAGGAACAAGTGACCAACTTCCCTTTGCACAGCAGCATTCCCTCTCTCATTAGCAATGTTGCTGCAAACCTTCAGCTTCCCAGCTTTCACATTTTCAGACCTCTGCATCCACTCTATCTGGGCCTGTGAAATGATGATCCTTTCTCCACTTGACTTTTCTTCACCCAGTTCTTGCAGTCTGCTTCCACAGAAGTTTCCCCAGAACTGTTCTCCCCACTGGAGGGTGTTGTTCTCCTCACCCTCACCAGGAGAAAAATGTGGAGTTCAGTCCTTGGCAACCCAGCCCAGGATCCAGGCTGAAACATGGCATGTTTGTGGTGACCATGTGGGCCTGGGCCTCACAGGTCAAGGTGTGTCTGGGTTCCATCAGCACTGTTCATCATTCCTGCCTCTGAGGCTGTGTCCCAGCCCAGCTGTTAGCTGTGTGAAATCCTCCCTTGTTGCCCCCTGCTCACTCACGGACACTGGGGCTGGGTTTCACAGGCTCTCTCCCAGCCCAGCTGCCTCCTGCTCTCTTACTAGATTGCAAAAAGAGGGCAGAGATGCTGCTTCTCATTAAACTGATGTAGCTGGGGAAGCAGCAGCAGATGGCTCTGGCTGGAGGGATTATGTGGCTGTGCTGGGGTTCCCTATAAATTCATCTCAGTCAGACCAATTTTCTCATTACCTGGAAAGGCTAAATGAGAAAGATTCCTAAAGCAGGTGAGGAGGAGGAGTGGCATTTGAGTCACAACAAATCCCCTTCATTAGCTTCTGAGCAAGGGCATTGCTTCTGGCTGCCAGTGCAGCTTGTCTCACAACAGCAGAAATGGGGCTGGCTGCACCAATTCTGGACACCAGCTCTTTTCACTACACTATTGCCTTGTCAGGAGGAGAGCCAAGATTCACCTTGGTGAGCTGGTGTCTCCTCTAAGTAGGCACCTGCATTATGTAAGAGAAGCCCAGCATCTGAGAGACCTGGTTTTTCCTCAGTGTGCATAGATTGGCTTTGGTAGCTGTTAGTATGTGTTAGGCATCAAAAACCCTAATATTCAAAAGGAGTCAGGTAAAAGTTTTCAGCTGTGTTATTTTAGTTATTTTTCTTACCATTTATCTTCAATATCTCTGAAAACATCTTCAATATCTCTGAAAAAAAGGTTGGTTCTTTCTGTGTTGAATGTTATGAAAGAGATGGTAACTGTGTCCTCCTATTTTTTTACAATCTATGCTCCAGACAGCTTACATTTGAACATACTACAGGCCAGCAAGTTTCTCCAGTCTCAGAAGGGGTGGGTTAAGATCAAGGTTATACTTCCCTAGCCCAAATGTGGACAGGCGGCTATTTCCAAAGTTTATCAGTTGATGTCTTAAATTCTTTTCCAAAGAATTAGAAATAAATAACTCAAGTTTGTGCCTTCTCTCAACATTGAAAGAAGTGTTCCTATGTATATAAGTCAAGAGGCTTCTGCAAGCCTACATATTTTTTGACATCTCCAGAAACACTTTGGAGTTTCCTTTTTTTTTTTTTTTTTTAAACTTTTAACATTTTGCAGTGGGCATCTGTACCCTGGTACCTCAATGGCAGGACCTGGGAAAGGCTGAGCCCTCAGAGGCAGGGATTTCTGGGGAGTGGGGGTGTGATAGGAAAGGGAAGCAAGTTTGTAGAGTTGTCACTGATGAGTAACTTAGATAAAGCAGTGTAGGCATGAGGGGATCAGCATACCTAGGTCAGAAAATCTGTCCCAAAATTCATGACTTAGATGCATGCAAATGATAGAGAGGATTTTAGACAAGCTAATTCACCTAATATACTAAATTGTTGCAGATAGAGGTTCAAACTGATTAATAATCAAGCTAAGATACCTAGTTTCCTCTTTCTTTTCTCAGTACTTCTAGTGGCTGCCAATACATCTTGTTTTATAACATACTGGCTGTGAAGTGTGAGGGTTGTTTCCTAGTTTCTGAAATGCTCCAAATACTTTTTGGGACTCAGAAACAATTATTTCTTATTCTCAACTAAGATTATGAGGGCCATTCCCATAATTTCTCCCAAATCTAGGCGAGTTTTCACTCAACCTGAGCACTGATCAACTGTTGGCACGACCTAAACCCACAGAAGACATTGTGACCCTTTCAGCTGCAGGGCTACATTTGACCCATGAATGAGCAAGTAAGGAACAGGATCTCCACCCAGGTCACACCCAGGGAAATGTATTCTTAATGTGAGATATGGGTTTGTGGTACAGAGGAGGTATTTTGGCAGAGAAACCAGCCTGTGTCCAAGCATATTTGGGAATTCAAATATACAGGAGCCAAGTCTCAGTTCTCACATTAAAATCAATCAATCAGGTTCTTAATCATCTCATTGCAACATTCTATTTATGCTGCCAAGCTGGACTGGTAGAATTTGTTTTCTCTCCAGTATACCCCAGGACTAGCAAAGCAGGCTAGAAAATCCCACAGCTTGTGGGAGCTGCCAGGGCCTCTTCCTTTGTGAAGACAGAAAGATGACAAATCAGGGCAGAGAGCAGAGCAAAGAGAATGGGCAGTCACAGCATTCCCATTCTCTTGTCCAAATTGTCTGCCTCCCAGATTGCAAAGGCCAGAAATAAAATGAACTTACTCAACCCTATGAGAAGCAAGGGACTCTCGGGCAGAAATGCAGAGGAGAGCTGCTGTCATGGAACAACAAACTGTGCTAAATGAGGAGATGCATCCAGGAAAACAAAGCTGACTGGCAAGGTCCAAGGGGACTACCTTGCTTTCTACCCAGTATGGATATTAATCAAAAACACTTACAAAAGGACACATTAACCTTCCTTCAAGAAACAAGGAATGCCCACATAACTGCTCTCCCCCATGAATAAACGCACCTTGTGAAAATGTCTCTGGGATTCACAGCCTGCAGTCCCCCTCTCTCCCCAGCTTTGCACTGGGAATGCACCTCCAGCAAGTGCCAGCAGGAGCCAGGGTCTCCCCAGCAGAGGCTGAGCACTGCCACACTCTGCTTCCAAGTTCTAGCTTCTAAGCACCTAAGAATTCAAGTTCTCAATGCACAGAATGTTTTTGGCAAAGGCCTTTTGCCACTGTAAAAGGCAGTATTGTGTGAATCATCACTGTAAGCATCGATTTAAAAAAAATTAAATGAACCTGATTGCAAAATTATGCCAAAGGAAAGAGAGATTTTCTTTCTTAGGTGGTGTTGCTATGAGTAGAGCTCTTATTGAAAAAAAACATTTGGAAGAAAGTAGCTTTGGAGCCTGACCCTGGAAGGTCCAAACTAGCATCACCTCTCCTCAAAGCTGAGCAACAGGCCATAGCCTCAGTAAATGGCACTTTGATCAAAAGTTGTTCCCGTGTCTCTAGATACCCTCAACCCCTGGTATATTCTCTCATGGTCGGAAACTATTAGCTTCACATCACTGTTTTTTGGCATGGCACCTCTGTAAAGAAACAGGTTGCAGCTGTACCCAAGCATTTGGCTCAGCTCAGCACAGCAGGAGATGCTGGAAGCAGGGGGTTAACATGCTGGAGTAACCACAGCCCTTCAACTTCCCCTTGCAGCCAAACTCAGAACCTGCCAAGTGCTGCGTTCCAATAAAACGCAACTCACACAATCTGTAAGTGCAATAAAATAGCTGTTAACAATTCTGTAACTCTATTTTAGCTTGTAAAAGCCTGAAGGTCAGCTGGAAGTCAAGCTGCATTTCTTTGGAAAGAAGGCAGGCCAATCCCGGGTGACCTGTTCCCGTCCTTTTGCCTCCTCCTCTGGGGTTTCTGAAGAGCAAGCACTGTGCCTGGAGGGGTTCTCCTGCCTTACTCCCTCCGCAGGGGAGCAAACAGGGCATAAGGGTGTGGCCAAAGGGGAGCAGGTACCAAAGGACCTTGCCATTCCGGGGCAGCTGAGCTCGGCCTTTCATCAGCAGTGACACTGAGTGAACATCTCCGTTTGGTCGTTTGGGGGAAACAAGCTGATGTTTGCCTTTCTCTGAATTTGACACTGCAGACCTCAGGACCATGGAGCAAAAAGAGAAGCAATTTCAAATCTTGTCCCTCTAGGAAGGAGCAAGTCTTAAAATCACCTGGTGACCTCTAGGCTGCTGAGGTTTCGGGCTAGGTATGCAAACCCAAACACAGTGCTCCTGCAGTCATGTATGCTGAAATTTAGGGTCACCAGTCAAGGGACCGAAGCAGCTCTGTCATGTATGGCAGTGCAGAAGCGGGATGGGTGCAGAGGAAGAGCAAGGGTAAGGGAGGCAGAAAAAAATCATCACCACTCCCTCATCACAAGACACTTCATTTCTAGTTTGGCAAATCAAGTGAATTTACTTGTCATCTCCAGGGTCAAAAGCCTCCTCATTTAATCACTGAGATTTGGAGGGACAGAATGTGCCAACACTCAGAGTAAAAACAACCAATATGAAAACAATGTTTTCCCCAGTAATTTCCCAGTTGTGTCCACAAGTCTATAAAATTCTTGAAAGAAAGAACATCCAGACAGGCCAGACAGAGGGCTGAGCCACACTGCCAGAGCAGCACTGGTGAAAGCTGCACTCATTGCAAAATGGCATAATCCACTTCTGTTAATTACCAGTTGCGAGAGCAAAGCCTTCATGGCTGGATCCTTTTGTTGTTTTAGCAAATGCTATGTTATTATATTTTACATTAAAACGCTGATTATTTCAGCTAAGAAAGGAGGACTCAAAGGGGAAAAACAAAGAAGTGCACTAACCTGTGAAACCAGTCCAAACACAGGCTTTAAGATCAAGCATTTTTTCCAGGATGACATAGGAATACTCAAATCCCTGCCCTTCCTAACAGGCTTTTGCTTGCCATTACTTTATAGTAGCTGAGGCCAGGGTCTTCAGGGGCAGATTTGGATGAGCACGGTGAGGGAGGAAAGGTGAGGCTGAACACCATCAGCAGGCTGACTATTGCCCTCCCCTCCAGGTGCTACAAGCCCGTGTGCACGGAGGAGATGCTAAGGTATAGACATACCTGCAACCAGATTGTGTCCAGATTTAATCGGGGAGCAGTCTGGGTCCTTTGGGGATTTGATTACAGGAAACCAGCTGTAGCGCTGGAAGGACAGAGCTTTTCCAGAGGGAGCTGGTGGGGTTTGTGCCTGGTGAAGAACTACAAAAGTTCAAACTAGCCTCGAAACGATTTCTGTTCTGCACTCTCGTCTGTGAGAGAGCACGGAGATACGGCTGAGGAATGGGTGGTCAAAAGCTGGGGAAGCAGTACATAAATCCAGAAAACAGCCCCCGGGATGTGCCACGCCAGGCTGGCATGCCATCACCTTCATCCGACAGCCTGTGCCTCCCCCCGGCGCTGCCGCCGCCGCCGCTGTGGGGAAAACCCCCGGGTGAGGTGAATTCTGTCCCGAGCCCGGCGGGATCCCCGCAGCCCGGCCTCGCCGTGCTGGGGCAGCGGGGGGCGGAGGGGGCGAGAGAGGACGAGGGAAGAGATGGAAACGGTGGAGGCGATGGAGGCGATGGAGTGGATGGAGTGGATGGAGGCGATGGAGGGGATGGAGGCCATGAAGGCGACGGAGGCCACGGGGGCGGTGGAGCCGCCGCTGTCCCGGGAGGGCGCGGACAGAGCCCGCGCGCGCAGCGCCACCAAGCGGCGGCCGGCGGCTGCCGCAGAGCGAGGCGGTCCCGCGGGAGCGCGGCCGCTGAGGTGGAAGATAAGGATGGGAAGAAGAAGGAAGCTCTCATAATCCCAGAGGAAATGGCCAGCGACCTGTTACACTGTTTGGCCAAGAAGGCCGATGGCAGTCCGGCTTGTTTCAGCAACACTGTGGCCAGCAGGACCAGGGCAGTGATTGTCCCCCTGCACTCGGCTCTGCCGAGGCCGCACCTCAAGTACTGGGCTCAAGTTCTGGGCTCATCAGCCAAAAAAGGGCAGTACTGGAGCATGTCCAGAGAATGACAATGAAGCTGGGGAAGGGTCCAGAGCATAAATGTGATGAGAAGTGGCTGAAGGAGCTGGGGTTGTTCAGCATGGAGAAACAGAAGCTCGGAGGAGACCTTACCACTCTCGACAACTGCCTGGCAGGAGGCTATAGCAGGTAGGAGTCGGTCTCTTCTCACACATAGTAAGTGACAGGATGAGAGGAAATCATCTCAGGTTGCACCAGGAGAGGTTTAGATTGGATATTTCTTCATGAAAAGGGTGGTCAAGCACTGGAACAGGCTGCCCAGTGGAATCACCATCCCGAAACTCTTCAAAA
Source organism: Rhipidura dahli (assembly GCA_013399225.1). Classification (NCBI taxonomy): domain Eukaryota; kingdom Metazoa; phylum Chordata; class Aves; order Passeriformes; family Rhipiduridae; genus Rhipidura; species Rhipidura dahli. The sequence goes on from VXAC01001329.1 coordinate 402,523, forward strand.
GATGTGTAGATGGGGCACTCGGGGACATGGTTAACAGTGAACATGGCAGTGCTGAGTTAAAAGTTGGATGCAGTGATCTTGGAGATCTTTTCCCGTATGATTCTGTATTTCTACATGTGCTGTCCACTGAGAACTCCGTGGGAGCGATATGGGAATCGCCCTTTTACAGCAGGAGACTTACAAAAGGAGGTGAAGAGCAGCAGGAAAACAAAATTAGGCAGAGGAAGATGAGGCCATGATAGTCAAAACTTCAGCATCAAGACCCTACAAATGCAATGGAGGATAAAATCCTACCTGGAAAAAAGAGAAAATGCATGGCTGAAATATCCCAGCAAGACACTTCGGTGCAGGCATGAAGAGGGTCACAATCCCTGACCAAAGATTAAGATCAGTATGACAGGATGTAGAAAGGAATTTAGGAGACATAGAAGTGTGCTGAGAAGAAAAAAAAAGCCTCAAATAATTAAAAGGGAGAGTAACAGTTCAAATAAAATGGCTCCGATGGCTCAAAATGGAAAAAATAATCAGGATGGTTTCTCAGTTCAAGGAAGTCTCTAAAGCCACTCTAGCCTACTTCTGCATTGATTGAAATGCATCAATAATCTCTGAGGTTTACATTAATACTGAAAAGTAGGTTCAGTTAGAAGTATTTCCTATAGGTCACTAATGCCCTGTCACTCATCCCAGGAAATTCCACAAAATGTAAAAGCACAGAGAAAAGACGGCATTTAACGATATTGAATACAACTTCACTGAAAATTTCGAATCTGTGCAGAACTCAAGTGTGTAACAAATACATGAACAAGCAAATCTGATTTAACTTTTACCTTTCTCCTCCCCTTAGCAACATACTAGATTCCCACAGCTTTTATTGAATTCAGGGGTTTTAGGGTACCCTGTGTATGACAATACTTCTCATGTATGTACACTTTGCTTGAAAAAAATAAAAGATTAAAGCATTAAAAAAGTACATCAAAAGCATCACAACTGTGCTAGATTCCCAGGTAGAAACTCTGTCTCTTGAGTAACTCTGTATAAGTGAATTAATCAGCTCTGAAGAGAAAATCCTACAAACTCTATTATGAAGAGGCACAAAATATGAGGTTATTTCAATATTTCTACTTGTCAGCCTGGAATGCCATTGCTGAAAAAATACGATTAACAAAATTTCTCTTGTGAAAAACCTTGTAATAATCCAAATCCCACCACAGTTGAACAAGGCAGTAAAAAGAATAGAACATTAAGAGAAATACGAGATTTTTTTTCCTAAACAATTACTTAAGAAGTTAATGGTGGGTTTCTTTTAGATGGTCCCTATCTAAAAGTATATATCACCATAAAAGCCTGAGGCATCTCAATGTTTTCACACTAGATATTTCAAAATCTAGTGCCCATGGGTGGGCACAGTGGATGTGAGCAGATGTTGTGATATGAGTAGCTTACCTAAAAACAGTAGCAGCTATTTGGGTCAATGGATGATAATGAAAACTTGTTTTCAGATGACCAAATGCTGAATAATCAATCTATAGCATACCTGAAGTGTCTCCCTAAGCACTGTCCAGGGATGATGTGTATCAACCCTACTCCCAACTGGAAAAGGAGGATTCTTATGAAGCTCAGGCCACCATTATGCTTTACCAAAGCCATGAAGAGCAGGCATGTGAAACTGCAAGAGCATGGAACAAACTCCCATGAACCACCCACCAAAATGTTGCCTTCTGATCATAAACTATTCTAAATCAAACCTCTGATCTCGAGTAGCTTGAAACAATTGCTGACATTTCAGATTAAAATACGTCAGTCACAAAACTACACGTAACATATAAACTCCACTTAATCTTATATTGATTAGGGACAATTAGTACTGACTCTAGGTACTGGAGAATCAAACAAGGTCAAATGTATTAACAATTAAAAGAGAAAGCCACAAATGTTATCTAGGAGAAAAATTACAGACATTTAAGGGCTTATACCAATGATTATTCCAGGTGGGGTGTCAGAGCCCCAAATGTGGTGACATTAATTTTTAAGCAAAAGGAAGCCAGTTTCCAGAGGAATGGGAGTCTGGTCTAGCAATACCAAAATTAGTTCTGAGTTGGCCATAATAGCAGTGCTCTATGCAGTTCAGGTGAGCTCTGACACCCTGATGTGGTTTTCTGAACCCTCATTTGGGTGGTTCTCATGCTCTGACCCTGCAGAACTGGATGCTTGGCATGTGCCAGAGAGATTCCCGCACTTTGGAATTTCCTCAGCTACTACTGCACTAAAAACTCCAAATAGGTAAAGAAGTGCCAGCTGAAGCAGAGGTTTTTATCAGGCCATGCACTAGTCTGTGTCTGCTGAGCCAGGGGCAGCACTGGACCACCTCAGATATATATTCTGCACAGCCCCTCACACACCAACCAGGCACCAAACAGTTTCAGCTGCCACAGAAGTGAGGCAGATTGTCTGGAGAGTGAGAGAAAACACATGCAGAGACAGAGCCTGTGTCTCTCCATGTACCAGCACAAGGGCAGAGGTGTGCAAAGCACCCAAGCTGGCCTGGGAACCGTGGCAGATCCCCAGCCTGGCTGGCTGCTCAGCACCCGCAGTCAAGACACGTGCTTGCTCACAAGGCTCCTGCAGGGGAGTCTGCAAGATTCTCACACAACAGCTAAGGAGTTCAGGAAATGCTCCAAACTTATCAGATGGTAGATGAGGACAGCCAAACACATTTTCCCTCTCTTGAGAGAGATTTGGTATCTGATGAGACAATCCAGGGCAAGATGAGTAGTTCAGTGTTAAACAGGGAGTAATAACTGAAGAGGAATAGCATTTCCTTGGAGGTACTGCTTCCTTTATATACCAAACCTATTAAAGATGCACTGTTTACTTTGGGATGGGTGTTTAAAATTTGTTTAAAATATATTTGTTTAAATTTTGTTTAAAATATATTAAGAACATGCTTGGTAGTTCGACCTTGATTTATGCTTACCTGAAAGCACATGTTGTAATTGACAGGGCAGTTTGATTGTTAGAGTTTTGTTCAGACACACAGCAGGTACAAATTCAGAGATGAAATTCTGAAATGAAAGCATACATGCATCTAAACCCTAGAAAAACATGCCTAACTTGGAGTAGCTCCCATGTTCCAAGTCCCTGCTCTCTGTACATGCAGCTCAGAGCTTAAAGAGCATTTGCCATTTGAGCTTACAGCTGACCCAAGCATTATTCTGACCTGCCCTTCAATGCCAGGAGCCAGCCCTGCCCTTGTGTGGCTCCTTGGCGTGAGCCCTGCCAGCCTCTGAAGTCAGTAACACGTTTACCAGGCAGGTTTCTGCTGGGGCTTCACTCCCTGGACCACTTCAGGGCTGGCAAGAAGGACTTGGCAGGAGCTGAGGGAAGCAGTAAGGAAGGGTCAGCTCTTTCTGCAGGGAGCTGGGGGTCAGACAAGCTGTGTGAAGACTCACCATTACTGAGCAATTCCTTCAGTGAAACGACCTGTGAAGCAAGAGTCCTGCAAGATCTTGTCCTATCAGTATTCCACCCTACACACACCCACACCCCTGTCTCTAATTGTTCAGATGAAGAGGTGCCAGGGGACATAAGAATACACCACAAATTAATTCTCTTTTTTAATTACGTGAAATTCAGACACCACTCTAGGTCAAAGGGAACTCTGGGAATTTTTAGCCTAAAACCAGAGTAGTACTGAGAGTTTCAGTTATCCGTGCTTCAACTGACAATGTTACTGCAAGCAGAAAGGGCATTTTATTTAGCAAGTGAAGACATGCTGGCAGTGGTTTAATAGCTTTTCCATTAAAAAAAAAAATACAGAAAATTTACTGTGAAACCGAATCTCCAACATGAGAAGTTTAATAAACCTTTCAAAATGTGGAAGAAAAGCCTTTACTCTGAGGATGCAGAGCAGCAGCTCAAGAAACCTGGGTGGAACTGATGGACATCAGAGCCCCTTGGCATCATCATGTAACCCAGACTTGCTGGTAACACATTTACCTTCTGTAGCACCATCTGCCATTGGCTTCAGTCATTTCACCAAATAACTCTTCCCAGGACAAGTTTTTTGCTGTAACGAGAATGCATCCAGCAGAACAGGAACCCCCATCAAATTCTGACAGCATCCCAATTACACTGAAAAAACATCCACAGATTTTTTTCTCAAAGAGGAAAGACCTTTTCAGCAAATCTGCCTGGCCAGGCAGAAGAAAGCTGTCCAGGCTGTTCAGAGCTCTGAAGCAGCACAGCAAGTGACCTCCATGTGCCAACTTTAGAAATATGGGAGAATGCTAAGGATCAGTTTTAGTGACCTATACAATTCTAGCTATGTGACGGTATTTCCCATGAATAACTTTCTTGTAATAGTGAAAAGGAAGATGAGCCTAATTAAACATTTTGAGCATCACTGTATTAACACTTTCACACAGCCCAGATTAATTTCAAACTGGAGCACAGGGATTAGTCTGAGCACGGCACTGCATGAAGGAGTAGATGGCATCCCTTTGCAAAAGCTCTCTGGCATGTGTGCCTAACAGAAGGTGACAAAATACTGTCACACATATTGAGTAACTGCTGGAAAGATCAGGTGGTTCAAGCCATGTTTGCAAACCTGCTGTGCTAAGTCTGTGTAGTACAGCTGCATATGGCCCATCAGATCCAAGGAAAACCCAGGCAGGATGCAACAAGACTTCCCAGAATGTTCCAGTTCCCACGGGAGCCAAACTTGACAGTTCATTTTCTACAAAGTCCTAGATGAGGTGGGTTAATGTCTTTATTAGGGAGAAGGTGCTTTTTGACTTCCAGATTCTCAGCTAGCTGAGAATCTGGAAGTCAAAAAGCACTGGAGCCCTGAGTGGTAGAGCCCTGAGAGCAGAGCCCTCAGAGCATCTGGAGCCCTGAGTGATAAGAGTCTACATCAGTCCCTTCCCTCAGAGAGGCTTCCCAAACAAAAAGCCATAGTTAGAAAATACAGAAATCTGTATTAAGGAGTACCTAGGAAGCAATGCCAGATGAGCTAGCACAGCAGCAGCAACACAGGCATCCATGAAGCTCAGAAGGATAAAGCTGATGCCTACAGCGATGACAGACTGAATATTTCTGAGCATCTGTTGTAGACCAGAGAAAGAGAAACTTAAGAGATACCTAAAATGACTGATATGTAACTGGAATCCAAAACTTTAACATTATTGTTATTTTTTTTTTTGGCAGAAGTCAACATCTACATGGATCTCAGTTGCAAATAAAAGGTTTTGCTCGATTGACTGCAGGAAAACAACAAATACACTAAACACAGGAATTCCTTGGATCAGTCATGTTGTTTTATAATTATATTAAGCTGTTTCCACTGTAGTCCTTGAGCATGCCATGATATCTGATAAAATACCACCCCAATGGGACTGCTTGCAGTATGACTGTGCCAGCTCAGATAATCTCCTCAGGAGTGCTGAAGGCTGTTTCTCTATTACACTGAATGGTTGCTTAGCAAATGCGTAACAAGAAAATCAAGAGTAACATGCAACAGCAGTTCTTTCCCCAGCTTCTCATCACTTTTCCTTGACCACCTCTATTAAGTAATTAATACAGAAAACATAACCCACAGCTCCAATCAACACCTGAACACCTGCCTAGGAAGAATACAAGGTTTGAATTTCACTTGCTTTGACTTACAGGTATAGAGCAATTCAATAAAGCCCCTTTAATTATCCAGTGTGAAGGACAGCATCAATTTCAGGATGGGTAATTAATGAAAAGCTGGTGATCTTAACAGGACTCAAGTGCACCTGGCTCAATTCTTTGTTGTCCTGCTTCAGATAAAATACTTGGTAAGGAGGATAAAAATTAGTGGTTTATCCATTCCCCCCCAAGGAATCCAGAGTGACAGCTTCTGTACACCACTACAGAAAGCAAAGAGGGGCTCCACATGACACAGTAAAGCCAGGATTGCATTTGCAGGTTATTGAAGCTGTTTTGAAGGACTTTAACCCAGACCCTACTCCTTATAGTGCCAACTTTAAAGCAGTACCTGCAATCCTCTTTCTCCAACTTGTCTAATACTAGTGAAAGTCTGGCGGACTGTCCCTCCTCAGCAAACAGCAGCTCCAGGGCTTGGAAGGGTGTGGAGGATGGGGAGGAAAGCTAGCGCATGGTGAGCAAATACAGAACCCAACAAGGTGTGGACATGTCATCAGAGGCTGACAAAGCAGCTGCTTTTATTGCATGAGTTAGGGAGGGCATGACTTCAAGAGAGTCCATGTCTCTGTGTGATGGGCATTTATGCAGGTGGCTTTAGGGGGTTAAAGTGGTACAACATTAATCCTTGTGACTCCCAAATTATCTGTGACCATTCCCACTTAATGGAAGTTTTCACGTGATAAACACACTAGCACTTTTTAGGCTGGAAAGGATACTCTTCAAGTGCAAATTCTTCTTGTAAAACTGCAATATCAACAGAAAGTAGTTAAGAAAATTAATTCAAGACAGAGATTAAAAAATAATAATCCAAAGTAGTTTTCTACAAATAAAATTAACTTGTGAAGCTCATTGATACAGGATGTTACAGAGGGCAATGTAACAATCAAAAGAAATAGACCCAGCATACCTATTAAGATAGAAGCCACCTTTGTCTCATCAAGTAACTAAACAGCAAAATGTCTGAACTGCTGAGAGATCCCTTGTACATCCATGCATTTCACATGCTATTTCCCCTCCACTTGGGCAACTTCCAAACACAGGATGCAAGGCAAATATCAAAGTTTCAGGAAGAATTTTGTTACTCAGCCTTGGGTCTCTAAAAATGCAAAAACAATGTGTGCTCCAATCAATTTTCAAGAATACTCCCATTTTCTGAGAAAAATTAAACATTTGCATGATATGAAACACAACGGAACACATTGGGTTAGAGGAAAATTACAAGTTCATCTGTCCCAAATTCCCATTGTTGTTGTTTGTTAGGTATTTCAACTTGCTCCATTTGCACTTTTGTTAGGTCAGAGCATTCAACTTCCACTGATGAAAACTTGATTTTAAAAATCAATCCAAGTTCACGCAACACAAAAATCAAGTACTGTTTCTGGTGCTGAAAGTATTTTTTAGGAACAAAACACAAAGCATCACATGTTCACATGTCAACACCTTTATCATTCCTTTTTTTTTTTTCAGTCCATCCCCTACAATATTCCCTACTTAACAGACTGCTGTGACATAAACACCTCTACAAATATTAAACTAGAACTGCCATCACGATTTCTGTCGTTTTTAAGCAAATAAGAAGTCACGTTTATTTTGTAGTAGCAATAGTTTCTTTTTTATTTTAATATACTTTAGGAAACAATATACAAAGCTGAGCTTTTCCACCATTTTCAAACGGTGAGTTGCTCCAATTACACAAATTCAGCGTTTTGTGATGGTTAAGAACAGCAGTCAGCACCAGACTTAAACAGTTAGCTACAACACAAACATCCTTCGAAATGAAATGTCATAATATCAAGACAGGTAAACCAGGAGTTAACATATGACAACTGTTGGGGAGGTGTCTTAAATCATTCTTGTTGAATTTTATATTTCCTTAAATATTTTATACATATTTTCCTGTTTACAAGTTTTAAACAAAACCTCCCTTGAGGAATTATTTAAGTACAAAAATGTTCAACAAGAAAAGTTCTAATAAAGAATCCCCAAAAAGACCAAATTTGAATGTGTTGACCAAAGGAAATGAAAACCAGTGTTTCTTTGCTTTAACATGTTTATTACAACAGATACAATTCACATCTGACTAGCTTTTTTTTCCTCTTTCCCCTCCCACAACCATGTTAACATGTTCATTGGGCTATTTCCTTATATTTGAGCAAGTAATGTACTTTCAGCACACATGCCCAGCAGTACTATAAGTCCATTCTTACAGGGTGCAAATGGAAATACGTTTCAATAATTTATACAAACAAGTGGGTTATGCTCAATCACTGCAATTTTAAGCTACTGTACACAGGAATGAAAAGATTATAGAAAAAGTGCCATAGCAACAGTGCCTTAAGAAAAGAGAAAATTAGAAGCATTAAAAAGCTGATAAAATCAGATTTAGGATTTCACGGGGAAATGGAACACAGAAGATGAAAAACATTTTTCTGTAAAACAGAAATGGAGAAGCACTGCTCTCGACTCGGTGCAAGTGTGGAAACAGTTGTTTCGTGGTATTTTGTACATTGCCCAAACTGTTGCAGCCTTAGACACAGATCGCCTGGCGCTTGCATTGAATTTTAGGAAATGAAAAATTTCTGACTGATAAATTAACTAAAAAAAAAAAAAACAAAAAACAAAAAACCAAGAAAAAACAAAAAAAAATTTAAAAAAAAGAAAAAAATAAAAGAAAAAAGGAAAAAAAAGAAAAAAAAAAAAGAAAAAAAAAGAAAGCTAATTTTGCAGACAGGTTTACATGTAAGAGGCTAGGTATTTAGCCACCTCAGCATTGATTAGTTTTGGATGTCTAAGCTCTGATACACATGGCTTCCCATGGCTTCACTCTACAAAATATATTTACAACGTGAAGAATACATCTACAAGAAATCTACATTTCAAGGGTTTTACAAATCATTCTTGTATCTTTCCCCTGAATTTGACTCCCTCCTGCCCCCTTCCCCATGTCAACTTTTTTTTCTGCCCAGCTCAACGGTCCAAAGTCTACTCAAATGCAGCTCAAAAGTGTTAAGACTGGGCATCAGTTTAATAGTTCCTGTACTCAAAACCATGTGCAATTGTTTACAACTTTTCACACCATGAAGGAATTCTGATTCTTTAGCTTTTCAAGTTCTTTAATTTGTTGCCTCAAAAATAGTATCCTGCAAGAGAAAATAAATAAATTAGTATAAACATTTCCATTACACAGATGTATTAATAAGCATCTACACAAGCACTTCTACAATTTCAGTGAAAGATACCAAGTTCCTCAGTTCCATTAAAAAATTCAGGTATTAAGTTAATTCCCATTCTGTTCAATCACCTACAGCCATATGCAGATGCACAAAGGCTTGGTTGTGCTTGACACTTTACTTCAAAAAATGAAGTTGCTCTATTTCTATTATGACTAATACACAGTTATATTTAAGTCTGCTCTTCACTTGAATGTAGCTCCGAGAAAAAGCAGGACACTGGAGAGTAAGCCAAGTAACTGAATAATCTGGAGAACAGCACTATGCCTGTGTCATGCAGTTTTCCAGATTGTAAAACAACCTGAAGTGCTCAATTGTTTTTAAACGAGTGAGTTTCCTTCTAGGTGCAACAGAATTTTTAGTATTTGGTTCTGTGGTTAGTGGTAGTCCCAAATTATGCAAAGCTCCAATCTCAAAAATATTTGAGGCATCATTAAAGGGCATCTAAGAAAAAAAAAGTTGTAACTACACCTTGCTTAGAAATACATATCGCTTACAACTTTTTATACATTTTTTCTTCTTCTACTGAACTGACATAAGCAATTACTGCAACTAACAAACATTTGGTTTACAGGACTGTTTCCCAGAATTTTTAATGAACATTTTGAAACCACTTTTCATGATGCTGAACATAATGCAAACATGTTAGTGAAATAAGAAAATACTCAGGGAGAGTTTAGGTTTTATATAAATATTCTATGAAGTCGGAAGCAACTTTAATCAATGCAGAAAAAGCATCAATTCAGCACTTCTGTTGAACACTTTACAGATATGAGCCCAGTTCATTAAAAATGGAATTTTTACTGAAAAGTAGGTGAAAAATTATTAAGATACACTGAAAAGATAACATTTAACTTCAAGGCATGGGCATATAAAACATATCAGTCAATGAAAAGTGCCTTTTCACATGCTGTCAGTTATGATTCAAACAATGTATGTGCTTTGTCTATGGATGAAGTTCCTTCTTAGAAGAAATTTAAGTAGTACTCTTCTGTGCAAAAGTACAGGAACAGTATCATCATTTAAATATATTCATTTTGATAATCCCATCCTTTGCGAAAGCCTCCCCCATCAACTTGGTTACTTAAGCCTTGTATTCCACATCTTTGGGATTGCAGCAAAAATAAAAGATACATGTTACTATAGGCTCAAAATCATATTAAAAATTATCCATTGACAGTTTAAGGATACAAAGTGTACAAGAAACAAGGTGCTATTTGGTGAGCTAAACAACGATATTTGACGTTTTATTTCAAATCAAATGTGAACTCAGAGACAAATGACACCTTAGGAAATGAAAACTGTAAGAAACGAAGCAGTTCATTAAATATACTACAGAAATCATTCATGTAGTGAAGTTATAAAATAAAGCTTCACAAAGAATGGATATTTTCAATTCTTGATCAGGAAAAGTTTACAAATATACTATAGCCTGCTTCCAAAGTATTGTTTCACTAACTGACAAAATGCAAGAGCTTCTAGAATAAATGCAGCTATTTTAACAGCAGAAGCACTGTATTCAAATTGTAGTGTGACTTAATAGCTGGGATAACATCATTGAAAAAGGAAACTGAAAGTAGATTCAGGACCATGAGTACTGGTGAAAATTTCGAGCATGCATTTTAAGATTACAGTTTCCAGTCTTGCACAAAAGTATTCAAAAGTGTGGCTGTGTATTGCTTCAGGGATACACAAGACACCTGCTATCACTGACTTAAAAAGCAAAGTCTATTTTGCTATTAGCAAACATTAATTTTTCCTTAGCTAGTGATGTAAATTACCCCTGTTCATACTTGCTCTGGCTTTAGACCTACTGAATCTCTCATACAAACTGTAGTGTTTCAGATCAGGAAAAAGTGTGCAGATGTTATCCATGCACTACGTATGGACAGATACTCTAGAAGCATGCTGAAATCCTGTGAGTTGATCAGTTCCTTGTAATGCACTGATGTATTTATAAAGGTATTTCTATTCTATCCAACTAAAAACAGGTAGAGAAATTGCCTATCTGGTTCTATTTAGAGGAAGGAAACAGGTGGAATGCACACAGGGAAGAAAGGTAGCTTGCAAACACGGCAAGTACTGGTGTACTTATAAAGTCATCAGTGAGCAGAACTCATGCAAAATAATGCCAGAATGGAAGTTCTAGTAACACCTTGAAAACTCAAGACATGCACAGAGCACACACTTACCTTTGCTCACGCAAAGTTGCTTGAATTTCGCATACTCGAACTAAAGACCTTAAATTCTTTAATTCAGTACAAATTTCTGACATATGCACACTTCCCATGTTATGGGCTTCCTCACGTAATCTTGATGCCTGCAGTGGTTACACGTAAAGGTTAGATTTTTGAATCATGCATTGTAAACAACTGGCAGTAGCCAGAGAACTGCTGGATGAGTGTGTCTTGAAATAGAAAAGCACTTTATATTCAAAAGGGAGTATTAAATCAGAAACACTAAGTTCTCTACAAAGCCAATTTCAAATCAGAAATAAAAAAGACTGCTGCCCAGAACATGTCTAACTAGGCCTATGCTAAGACAGGGATAGTTTAGACTTTCTTGATCCTAACAAATGCTTACCCGATCATCTTAAAAGACAATACATGACAAGACTCTGAGTTTCCAAAGTAATTTGTTCAAGTAGTTCAAAGTTTCCATCATATTTCTTAATTTCTTAAATTTCCCAAGTTATCAGGCCTTAGTGACAAAAATAACTGAATGCAATCTTCTTTCCAGCTACCTTGTACACGACAAAAAAAACTTTGCAACCCTCTTCAGGTGTTCTCTTCCAGACAAACTCCATTACTTTAATGCCCCCACTTAGTCAGACAAGCAGAAGTGGAAATTTAAAGGGCATGACCTATCCAATTCCCAAGCTGCGCATTTCTCAAAGTCTCATCACTGAACTGGATATGACTCCAGAGAACTCCTCAACAGCACCAAGGAGACCAGTATAATTACTCTGAGCTACTGTGCATTACACTGCAGTAAGGAAGAGGACTTCTTGCAAATGGTACATGGAAAAACTGTTTCAAATACTGCCTTTCCCTGCAGCACTACTGTTCAGCAAGTTATCCTCTGCTACACTAGGTCTGGCTGGGGTGGAATAAACTCTCTTCATAGCAGTCCACGTGGTGCCATGTTTTGAATCTGAGACCAAGCGAGTGCTGACAACACAATAATGTTTTAGCTATTCCTAAGCAGAGCCTACACAGCATCAGGGGTTTCTCCCTTTCTCTCTCTGACTCCCTCTCCACCCAGCAAACACACTGTGGGTGGACAACAGGTGGGGAGGGAACAAAAATGGGACAGCTGACCCAAACTGACGACCATCAGGGATATTCCACACCACATGCTGTGTCATGCTCAGCAGTAAACCTGGGGGGCACTTTAGCAGGGGTTGCCATGGCTCAGGGATTGGCTTGGCATTGGCTGGCTGGCAGTAACCAGTTTGGCATCACTTCTCCCCACCCTCTTTTACTCTTTAACCTGCCTTTACCTCAGCTCATGAGTATTCTCACTTTTGCCTAATTGTTTCCCCTATCCTGCTGAGGCAGAGCAAGTAAGAGGCTGTGTGGTGCTTAGCTGCCTACTGGGATTCATCCCCATCTGCTTAGGTACTTGTATGCTTAATTTTTCCGTCCCAAAAATAATGCTATTTAGCACAAATCTTCATCAACCTCTGGCATTTCTCCAGTTCAAAGCAGCATTTTGTGTTCCAATTCCCTACACTGAAGGTTTTTTTTTCTGGAGTTTGTGAACATCTAGGAGTACCCTGGTCTCCGGTAGGATATAATTTCCCACGTCTTCCCTGCACAACTTCAGTTACTGAATTGTTTTTCGGTTTTCCATGTTAAGTGCTTTTTATGAATTTTGTGACATAACTGCTGTAGTTCAAGAATGTTTTAGCTATTACTACTGCACAGCACATTTCTTCAAGTCTGACTGCTTTAACACATACCTGTCCTGGCTCTTCTAATTTATTTACTTATTTATTTTTCAGTTTACTCTGGCATGTGCTCTTCTGCCCTAATTTCAAGTTACACTGTGCATCTAACAGCTATCTGAAGAAACCAAGACACTGCATTTTTAGTCACTCCACTTTGATCTACGTTATCTTCCTCCATCACGTACTGCACCTATACTTTCATTCACTTTTATATCAAATATCTCACTTTAGTGCCTCAAGCGCTACTATTCAAAACTGGTCTGTAAACAACACTACCATGTGAAATCATCTGAAATAGCAGACAAGACAACACAACATGTAGCACAAAGTACCCAACTAAGTATATGACTGCCTAGCATTAGCTGAGTTTTTTCATCTCTCTATTACCAACAAAGGAAAAAAAACCCAAAATCTATGCACTGCATGAATCTGTTTTCTATATTAAGATGACTTGTGATCACTTGTGAATTCAGTACACAGTGAAAATACTTTCCAAACTATGGACCAATGATAACTGCCTGTAGTGCACCATTTCCTTAAAGACACTCCACAACAATGGCTCAGTGTCTGACTCAGCATAGGTTGGTAATGCCTTAAAACTGATGAAAAGAACTGAACTAGATACAACAAACAATAAGGTTCCTTTGAATAATAAATTCCAAGCAGCTGACATGCATCCAGTTTCCTTGTATTACCACAACACAACAGGTTTCATGCAACTAGCTATAATATATGGATGGCAGTTCTACTGGATTTCCCATTATGTAAAAATAGCCCAAATTCAGTCTCAGTATTCTACATCAATTTACAAACAAGGCAGAGTTTCTTTTTCACTGTGTAGAACTAACAAGTCAGTAACTAAAACTCCAGAGTAGTCTCAGTGTAACTCTGTGCCTAATTTATAACATTTTTTTATAACAAAAATATAATCATTAAAAAAATGTGGAAATCTATGTTCTTTGCAAATTTCAACAGAACTTTAGATGTAAGAAAATAGTTACGAGGATAACTACTCATCTGAGGGAATTTCAAAAACACTGAGACTTCCAAGTGAGACTGAAAATACCCAACTGCTGAAAGGCAAACCTGCAAGTCTGGCCTAATCTCTCTTTCCTCTCTTCTGGCTAGGGACAAGCATCAGGGTTTGGGGCTTTTTAAAATACTTATAATTCCCAGAAAAAGCAACCTGAGTAAGAAAGCCGAATTTTAAGCTACAGGGAACAGAGCAAAGGAGTACTCACCTGCTTTTCTGCGTGATCCGCAGGCCAGCCTTGAACATGCTTTATAAGGTTTTCATTGAAGTGTGCTGCTAGCGTAGGTGTTAATGAACATGTGGGTCGTACAGATGTATTTTGTGGTGCAGGTGTTGAGTTTGATGCACTACTGCTAGAGGTATGATTTGGACCTGGTGATGGACTTCTTTGACTACTAGAAGAAAGAATTTAAAAAAGCAAGTCAGCATTTAAAAACATATGTGAACCTATAGAGAAATGCACAATAAAAATTCATTGCTTCCAGGCACAAAAATAACATAAAGTGTTCAAACCACAAGTAAATACTCCTGGTAGACCAAACCTGTGCCACTTTTCTACAAACCTCTAACTCTTATTGGAATGTTTGTCTGCTACAATGTAATCAGGGGGTTTTTGTTGTTTGGTTGGGTTTTGTATTTGTCTGGTTTTTAACTCTGAGAGCTGTTCAAGAGATATAAGCAGTACCTAGATGGTGTTGGATAGAGAATATATCCATACACGTTCTTCCTTCAAACAGCTGCAAACCTAAGATTTTCAGTAATGATGTATCAGATGGCAGTCAAACAGGTTTAGTCAACAGAGATTTGCCACAACAATCATTAAGAACAATGCCTGATGTCCTGATCTGAAAATACAGCATATGGGATTTGAGGAGTCTACTACTCAAGCCAAAACACAACCTAGGAGGTTTTGTCATATTATACTTCTTCACTTACTGCACTCAGGAGAACAGAAGCATCACAGGAGCAGTGTATTTTTAGCCACCAAACTTGACTGCTTTACTGGGACATACTCAGCATAACAGTGATGGTACATCACACTTACAATTTTCTTTGGTACTACACATACCGAGAAATAGTAGCACTAATTGTGTAAGTACCTAACAACTCTCCCACTGGCAGAAACTTTTCAACACAGACAGTTATTTCAGTCTATTTCTTAAAACTTTTTATCACTTGTAGGCAAGAAGAAAGTATTATGAAGGAGAACCAAATTTTAAAGGAATCTTGATTCATCACCTAACCTAACCAGTTAGTCCCCTTGAAGACTGAAAACATCCCTACAGAACGCAATTATCTTTCTAGTCCAAAGCCCAAACATTTATCCTAATCAACTCACACTTGCAAAGAACTACAGCATTAAGAACCACAGACAACAAACTAGATGTCTGATATGGACCTGCTGAACGAAGCCAGAGGAGAGCCACCAAGTGGATGAGAGGCCTGAAACTCTTCCCCTATAAAAAAAGCAATTTCTGGCCTCTCTTCAGAGCTTATGAGAGTCACAGTATCTGGAGCACTGCATAGTGGGAAGCCTAAAACTGGACAAGAATTCAAGTGCTATAGCAAAGGAATATGGCAGAGGACCACACAGACAACTAAGAGGCTGAAGCACATGGTGTATCAGGAGAAGCTTAAAGTTTACTCAGTCTGGAAAAGTGAAGGCTGAGGGATAGGGGATTGAGGGATCATTTCACAGATTTTTACTACTTTTGGGGAGAACAGATAAGACTCTTTTCAGAGATGCACAGTGATAGCACAAGGGGCAGAGACCAGGTGCAACAAGGAAAATTCTAATTAGACATGGGAAAAAAATCACCATAAAGGTAGTCAAACATTAGAAGAAGATATTCTGAGATTTTTTAAAAAAACACCTAGATAATGCCCTTAGCAATTCAAATTTGCCAGTCCTATTCTAAGCTGGGACCTAAGTAGATCATAACTAGAATTCCCTTCCAAACTAAATTATTCTAAGTTTCAATGTATTCATTTAGCATCACCATAGTGATGGTGTAGAGAAAGGCTACTTTTATTAACTAAGTAGAATTCAGGCATAACCTTATTTACTCGTTAGTTCTACTAGAATTAAGGTTCCTCCTATGACTTGCTTCCTCTTCATTTATCAGCCTGTCTTCTACTCCTAGTTCATCAGTAAAAATCACTCTAACACATCAGAAATGTTTCAAGAAACTAAATGAAATAGGTGGTAAATCTTCTTAAAAATGAAGTTGTATCTTAATTATGACTAAAATATATTGTCACAAAATATCCTAGGCACAGCTATGTTAGCAGCAGGGGGAGCTATGAATGCAGCAATGACAGTTCCAAACTACCACAGTATTTTTAAATGCTTTACTAAAGGCAAATACCTGCCTTAGCTGAGTTAAAGACTGACTATGCCACAAGTAACAGGATGCCTCCAGAGAGGCAAAAATATCTGTAACAAGGGTATGAGAACAGGATGGTTTTGAAATACACTACTACAAACAAAATCTTGCAACCTACAAAAAACTGAATGAACCTCTCTTGCCAGCTCTTTTCCAGGGTAAAGGAAAAATGTTCCTAGTCCTTTCTGAAACAAAAAGATGAACCAACCCGATGAAACTATTAATCATGGAAGCACTCACTGAGGTTCATTTCTAAAGCAGCCATAATTCACAGAATGTCTTTGGAATAAACTCTAACAGACTGTCCACTTGATGTCTACATTGTGTTAATTTCCCAACTTAACTGGCTGAAATGTTCACTTCTTTAAAGTTAGCAATAGCTACTCAGGTTTTCTTACACACACCATTTCCACCTCAAAAAGTCAAAAATAATTTTACCTCCATTCACTTAAAACTTTTAATGGGCCAAGAAAATGTAGATGTGATTAACTTCTACTCTATTAATCTGTATTTAAGATGGAGAAAAATGCAACCTCAATTCACAGAGCCAAAAAGATTTTGGACCATCTCTCCACAGTTCAGGTTGCTAAGTTGTTTTTCACTCTTATAAAAGTAAAGGACATTAGCTCCCAAGAGCAATTCCCAATCCAACCGACTGCTTTCCCTATTGATTCAGACATACTGCCTGGACACAGCAAATCTTTTGCAGATAAGTAAATCAACATCTGAGCTGACCCACTTCCATTCAACCCCACTGCAACCAGAAGAAGAGAATACCAGTCACACAGGTTTTTCCAAGTCACCTATTCCTTAATCTTCCACTCTTGGCAAATCAGACACTTCTAAAGCAAACTGAATCACATGATCTCATGATGCACAATACACCAGAGTCACAAAGTTGTATTAATTTGAGAGATATACAGGATACTGAAGAATACTGACATTGTCTCAGTATCTTTCATCCTGGCATGCACACTGCCTCCTGCGCTGCCTCCCCCCCTACACTGTCAGCCACAGGACTGTGCTACCTGCACAGCACCCCTGCTTCAGCAGTGCTGGGGCAAACTCAGCTCCCTCCACCAAAATGCTGATGCTGAATGGAGCAATGGTTTCCAGAGGGACAGCAGATCCTTAAACTTGCTGTAGGTAAGGGTCATGCCAGAGAACAAAGTCATGTAACCCAAAGGGAAGGTGAGGTATGAATTAGCAGGCCAAATGCTCACCATTATCAACTCACACAGACTCCAAGCCACGGTAAATGTTTCCAAGAATGACTATCTTTCTCAAAAAAATTTCCTGTGGGGAAAGGGTGATAAGCAAAGAACAAAAGGGCCTGTGACTGAGAGCAGCCCCCCAAAACCTCACCACTCCTCATAAAAAAGCTTGGCTTGCTACAAAGTGTAATTTTAACTCTGTACTGTAATTCAGAAATATTTAAATAGCACCATCCACAATTACTAGGGAGGGGAGGTGGTCACTTTGCCTTTATTCTCCTCAGAGATAAATGACTTATAGGTTTGTAATCTGACAAAGATTAAAATCAAGTGTCTGTAAAATAGCCTATGTCAAAAACTCAAAATGTCTGACTTGCTTCTATTTGTACCCCCAAACTGCTCAATACTGCAGGGTCTCCAGTAGAGTCAGCTCCTGGGACAGGACTAACAAGCACACAACAGATAACCCAGCAGCCCAAAAAACTCCTAACACAAACTTCTTTCTCCCAACAAAAACAGCCAAAACCAACAAAGAAAACAAACATCCCCTCTGTTATTAGTCCCAGAAGGACAGATAAAAGGACCTCACTGTTTCATGATCTGGAAGGCACTCCGTGTAGCTTCAGGTATGCTGACAATGAAAGAGTATTGGGGTTTGGTTTTTTGTTTGCTTTTTTTAATACCATACCACACACCTTATTCAACCACTCTAAAAATCCAGGTATTAAGAATTGTAGATTTATGGAACTTCTAAAAATGTCAACCTGCAATCTGTTCCTGCCACAGTTCTATGCCATGACTCCATCACAAAAGGATCTTATGACACATATTTCGTTACAGCCCCTGGAACCAATATGACAAAATGCAGAGCATCCGACAGGAAGAAGAGTCCGCCTTCCCAAAAGAAAAATTTCAAACAAGATACAGATTCCAAACCCACCTTTTAAATCAATGGTTAAACATTTGCATCATGCAACATCTGAATAAGCTACAATGCTGACAAAAAAGTCTGGCCAAGGAAAGGTATTTGTGAAACTTACTTAATTTTTTACGTTTTTCATTAGAGCAGCAAAATCACCCAACAGACCAAAAAATCATACTAATTGAAAAATCAGATTACACAACAGCAAGACACTACAAGCATCTAACACTAAGCAAATCACAGATTCCATAACTGCACAGAGATAGCAACTCCAGACTCTGAAATCACAATACAAGGAATCACTTGTAAAATTGTCAGCAGGGTGACAGAGCACAACTATGAAGCAATTTCCATTTTGCTTCTGTGAGAAGGAAGTCTAATGGTTATCCCAAAAATGGGGAATCTACCACATTAACTATGTAACAAAGGTACTTAGCTGCATCATCTCAGTAGCAGAAGTTAAATCACATATTCAAAAAACCGGCCAAAGAAGAGTCCACTAACTGCAACATATACAACACACACTGAATCCAGATAAAAAGCTAAGGACAGAACAGAGAAGCACTTCAACATACCTTGAACGCTGAAGACTTCGTGGAGAGGCAGGTTCATGACCCGCCTGCTTGTCAGCTACTACTGGCTGCTGAGGTGCTGCCTGGGAAGCTGGTCCTTGTTTAACACCTGGAGTAGCAACCTGGAAAGTTCAAAATTTCATTAGATTTCCTCCACAGTAAAGAGCAAGTGTAAGAACCAGTGAAAACCAAGGAAATTACCATTTCAACAACTGTGGGGTTTTTTTGATACAAGGTGTTTTGTTGACACAATTTTTATTCTCTTCACAATGTGTTTTTTCAAAAAAAAAAAATCTCTAGTTCTACAGCTGTGATATAAAGGTGTTTTTTACTATAACTGAGTACTTAATAGACATAACAGAAGCAAATTTAGTCCCATGTGACTTGTCAAAATATTGCAAGCTTATTAGGCAAAATAGTTCAACTCAATAGTATTTTTGACTGTATCTTCCATCTGAGCACTGAGCTCATTTTCAACCTCAGAAGAGTTGCTCATTACCCAAACAAAATCTTCATGTACAAATTTAAGAGTTCCCTACTTGAAAATACCTTACACAGTGTTAAGAACATAATTATATCACAAGCATCTTAAAACACCTCTATCAGAAATGGAAAATAAAATCCAAGCATATTTATCAGCATATTTATTAGTTTGCTGCTCCCTTTTCTCTAAGTTCTAAACTCATGAGTGACTAAAAAAGTAGTCACCAGTAGATTCTTGCGTTTCTGTTTTAGCATACATGCAATACAAGGCATTAAGACACCAGCAGTAAGATAGTCTTTTCTGTGAACTTCTGAACTATGACAGATGAGAAGTTTGGGAATACAGTAATGTCTAAGTTACAGAAAATGAAGTTCAAGATTTTTCATCTTGCCCAGTGCTTTGCATACCTCAGTTAATTTAAAGTATGTACAAGAGAGGTTCAGATTCAAAATTTATCCCCCACTCTGCAAAACTGAACTAACAGGGAGGGAGCAAAGAAAAAATGGCTTCTAAGGATCCATAAAGACAAAATCCCAAATCATCCAGCCTGCCTGCATTTGCTGACTTCAAATTACTAACTAACTAGTAGATTACTAACTAGTGGTCACTTGAACATCCAGAAATTCTCTGGATGTATTACTAACTAGTGGTCACCTAGAACATAAGATTACTAACTAGTGGTCACCTGAACATCCAGAAATTCTCTATTTCAGAAACAGACTTCTGTGAAACAAACCACAGATGGCAAGTCAGACACTATCTGCTAACGTAAACTCAAGACATGACTCATTTAAATACACAGGGAATCTTAATGTAAATTCAAACTCTTACATGTCTAGGAGGGAAACTCACCTTTTAAAATTATCATCAAAATGAAAATGTGTTCTTTCTGGTTTTTAGATTAATAGACATATACTAAAAAAGCCTGAGTAGCACATGAAAAGCCCATGATACGAAAAGGATAAAGCAAGATCACTGTAAGATCATTCTGCTGTTGAAATAAACAGAACTATATAGCTGAGGGCAGTGAAACGGTAGCAGTTCATAAAACCGATTTATGAGAACAGACTACACAAGTACCTTTATGATATGTATGACATGAAGAGCTTTGCTATCAACGCCTGCATTTTGCTCAGCCTGTAAGCAGACATTAACCATCACGGCTGTTCAGAAGGAACAATTTCAAAAGGCAAGTCCATCAGCAATAATGTAATCATGCTGCAGAAAAGTAACCAGCTCACTGGCTGGTAAAAATAACTAAAAAAAAAAATACTGTGAAGAAAAATTGGGATTTTTGAGATAAATGAACCACAAAGCCTCTCAACTACTCCATGTTTTCCAATTGTTTCAAAGATTGTAAATACATATACCAGAAACAAAAAAATAATAAGGGCTAAATAAATTCAAAAAGCAAAACAACCAACCAAAAGCAACATTCTCACTGCACCTGATGGGTCTGTGTAAAGTGGTTTACACAGCTATTCTGCAGAAATTCTGACCAGTTTCTGTTCATACAATACAGGCACAGCTAAGAGGCAAAACATGACAGCCAGGCTCCTGGAGCCTGTGACCCAGAGCTGCCACGTGCACACAGCACACCTGCAGGCAGACGCATCAGTTTAAGTCTGAAAGCAGCACTCACATGTTCAAGTGGTCCTAAGCAACAGCACTGTGCCCATGGCATTACACTAGGCCCACACCAGCCCAAATATCTGTGCATCTGGCACTGGGCTCTGCTTGCACAGGGCCAGTTCAGTTTTGTCTGCCCTAAGCCCACAGGCCTGTGCTCTAAAACCAAGTGTGTCATGACACAGCACCACATCTTGATTAGGCATCATTTACCTCAAACTCTACAACTGGACAAGCCAGCCTGACTGACATATCTGACAGGCTACTAAAACAGACATGCTCACACTGGAGCTATTACCAGCTAAGTTCTCTTCTCATGGAACTGAGTTACACAAATATGAGAACTATCCAGACAGTTCTTTACTACTGAACTGGTAAAGCATCTGCTGCTGAAGCAAAATTTGTTACTTTGGGACTAACAAACAATCTCTAGGTTGTAGAGACCAAAACAGATCTGCTTCCAGTTTTTGACAGTAAACAACTTAAGAAGATTCTTTTTCATATTTCAGGATTTGGAAGTGCCAAATATCCCAACACTGCTATTTAATAATTTTATTACTTGTCACCTAGCTACGGGATGTGAACACATAGATTCAGGATGTAATCCAGGGGCAGAAACCAAGGTACCAACCAGTACTGCTACACACATGAAGCTTTCGCAATTCATTGTATCATTGTCCATCACAAGAAACTGGGAGAATCCTTTGGTTTTCTTTGTACCCATGAAAACAGATGAAAGAAAATGAGGCATTTTGACTATGATGACAAATGCAATCTGTTCTCCTGAAGAGAAAAGTATTCCTCAAAGTCCTTGAATGCCTAAGAGGCTCACTTGTGAGCAGAAATTGAGAAAAAGACACCTTAGCTAAGCAGGGGTGGTGATAGAGAACACAGATTTTAGAAAGGTGGGGGTGTCTCACCCCAAAGCCTAAAGCCATACTTCTTAGGAAGAACCTTAGGAGCTTATAGGTTAGTTTCAATTTACATTTCCTAGTCACTGATCCAGTGAAGGAATTCTGAATCAACAGGGGTCAGGAGGCAGGAAGGGAAAGGGACAATATATTATTCATCTGTAAACACCTAGCACATTCCTAAACCAAATCTGAGACTACATCCAGTTAATTTCCCCAAGAAGTTCTCTCCCATTTTAAACATATTTTATTGGCTAAGTCTAAAAAATTGTATCAGCTGTTGCCTTTGAAGTATGTTTTTGTTTCAATTTAAATATGCTAAAATACTGATGCCTTGGTAATATCTCCAGACAGCATCTGAAGACAGCATACGAATTTCTTCAAGAAAAGTAAACTAGATTTCATGCTGGAGCTGCACTGCCAAAATATAGTCAACTAGTTGCTTCCAGTTGTTTGTTTCTATTGGGAAAGACAACATACATATTTTGTCATCCTATATATAACTACTGGATACTAATGGATATACTTGAGCAATACTTAATATTATGTATAATGGTTTCTTACTACAATATGGCACAAATCAAAAGGAGCTTACCTTCTGCTGGGATGATACTGGTGGTGTAGTCATCAAAGGTTTCAGTGGAACAGTGTTAGTCTGCGGCGTGCTTATCCTTGGAGACACGTATGATCTTGGTGATGAGGCATCAGATGTTAAAGACATTGGAGACTGATTAGATGGCTGAGCTGTAAAGGAAAAAAAATTGATTTTAATAAAACTATGTCATATCTTAAATGTGAATTAGACTTTCTTTCAGTTGCTTTGGAGTATGCTGTATTAGATGATATAC
This sequence comes from Rhipidura dahli, assembly GCA_013399225.1. Lineage (NCBI taxonomy): Eukaryota > Metazoa > Chordata > Aves > Passeriformes > Rhipiduridae > Rhipidura > Rhipidura dahli. The sequence continues at coordinate 425,393 of VXAC01001329.1, forward strand.
AAACGTGTTCACTGTGAACAACTACAACAATCAAATGTTAAACAACAAACCTAGCTAAGGAATTCTATTTTCCACAAACTCCCCACTTTTAAAGCTTCACGAGAGGAGGAAAGAGAAGAAGCTAGTAGGAAGTGCTTTTAACACATGAAGAGACTAAATCATTTCTGACTCCCATTTTAGAGTGGTCAACTTGATTTAATCAAAAGAATGCATGAATAGTTTATTTAGAAAGCTATTCACCCATTCTAGGCATACACAAACAGTTCCCCACCCATGGTTAAAAATTAGAATTAATACTGCTTACCTACTCAGTAAGATGACTGCATTTATTATTTCGGTTTAAATTTCTAAACTTAAGTTTCAAAGCTTTTTTATCAAGTTACAAGCCATAACATACTGAAAATACCTAAAAGAATATCTTGCCTGGAAGATGAAAAAAAAAATTCCCCACCAGACAAAGCAAACTTTCTTTTAAGAATTTAAAGCCTCCCTCAAGAGTCACAATAGCACAGTACTACAAGCTGGGTGTTAAAGCAAGGAAGAGATGTGTTTTATACTGAACATTAAGTAACACCTAATTCAGGTCCAGAAAAAATTGAGAGGTTCTCACAGGAATTTCACATTACTCATATAGAATTAGTCAACATACAAAGAAAATCCCAAAAGGTGAGACAGAGAAGCATATTTACTTAGTTGTGTGTCAGGTGCCTGCTCCTCAGTAACAATTTTTTATCCTATCTTTGGAAAAAAGTCATTCAACATTCTCCACACCGTGTGGCCAAAGATACAACAAGAGACAGATTTGTAACTTTTAACTGTATCAGCCTTTTAAAAACATTGCTAACAAATTTATGTAAGTGAAAAAAAGACTCTGAATACCTTGCGTAGACAGTTGTGCAGCTTGAGAAATTAGGGAGGTGATATTGAAAGCAGATGGTCCAGCAGTAAGAATTTTATGGAGTATAGACTGCAGAGAGGCTTGTGTCACAGCTGCTGTTAGAACTGAAAACAAACATTCTGTTTTACTGACAATTCTAGAACACCACTTTAAACTGTTCAAACTGGCTAATTACATTTAAGCTACATTTTCTTTCAGATTTATTTCCCGTATCTACCATGACCAATGATCCACCTGAACTGTTTTTCAGTTACTTGATTTCAAGATGACTTGGCATATCTAGCAAGTCCTTTATTTAGTAGTTTTAACTGTGAGATATACACTTAGAAAAAAAAAAATTTTAAAAAATAACTTCAACTCTTCAGCTTCACCTTATGAATCAGTAATAATTCTTGTAAACATCAACAGAAAATTTGTTCAATTTACTACTGTAGTAAGTAGAATGTGTGTGAAGTTTTTTGACACTACAATAATTTTTTAAAAAAGAAAAAAGCAGAATCACTTTAACTCACTAAAAGAGAAGGGGGCAGACTTCCTGTTCAAGACAAAAAAGTATCTTTGAAGTTAAAAATCTGCGTTTCTTCTTACTAATAAAAAAACCCTTATCTGTTCTGGGTTTAACTGTCCCATGTCATCTCCCCAGTAAAAAAAAAAAAAATCAATCACACTTTAACATTTTAAAACTGCACAATACAGGTAGAGTATCTTGCAGTATGAGATGATGAGACCCAGAACTATGAACTTCTGAATGAACCTTTCCAAAAAGGTCTGCAGGCTCTGTGGGATACTTCCTGAACACACTGCCACCCATGCACACTCCTGAAAACTCTGACTCACCAACACAAGCACAGAATAACTCTGAATCATGTGCACAGTAAGGGCAGCCCTGCTGTGCAAGGTGAAGTCACTCTGCCCATGGGGACACAGCCAGGCCCTCGTGCCATCAGACAATTCTGAACACTCTTGTTCCAAGACATACACAGCGGCTGCTCAGATATGGCAAGAGAAAATTACTAGAAATTTCACTGGGCAGCTTTTTAATAAAATACAATTGGAGTTGACTGGACCTTTCGAATTTCAACACAAACAACCATGACACTCCTTTTTCCAGTCCAACCTAGTGCACTACACTTTTAAAGGCTTCTCCCTGCACATGAAAAAGAAACCAGTGACCTACTCACCTATTAGTTCTGAATGAAGATAGAATATCTGCTGATTAAAATGAAGCAATTGACAGCTTTTTCTGATAAATATTTGCAAGGCACAGAATATTTTGTACATATCTTCCCTTACTTGATTAGCACTTTCAAAAAATTGAAGATAATTAAGTCTCAGCACTACATGTAATTGTTTTACTTCCTATTGAAATCAGTGATCCGCGCACAAGAAGCAAACAAAAACTCCTACACCACTTCATCAGTAACCTGTCGTGCAGACAACATTAGATAAAACTGCATTCAGAATGCATCAACTCTAATCATTCTTGTAGCAAAAGGCACTATAGGTAAGTGATATACTCACTTCTAACAAACTAAGCCTATGTGACAAAAACGTAAGGGACATACCAACTACGTGTACAAAATTTAAGTGGCTAGCAAAGTTACTGACATGCTACCTTTATTCAGAGAGACTAACTCGTTACGCTAAAGAAAAAAGTTGTTAGGCAACAAGATTTCAGAATCCCTAGAAGTTTCAGTATTTGCAAACACATGTTAATAGAACAGCAGCACAAACTACAGAAAACAAAGAACAGTGCATGAAACAAAAGAACAAAGAGCTCTAACGAAATTTTGTGCAACAGACAAATGCTGATAAAGCAATTAAGTCACCAGTCTCAAAGAGATTGCTCATGTACATCAACATTTATTAATTTGAAAACCTTAAATGTTGAGAAGGTTTAAAGGAAAAAAAAACCCACAAAAATCCCCACTTTACCAAGGGATTCATTTATTCACTCCTCATTTAAAATAAGGCTTTCATTTACTACAGCCTGGTATCCAATAATATACTGATGTATGTAAATGCAAGATTACATGAACTTTAAAGAATCCTTACCTTCATTGATTTTGGATATATCTACGCTAGAATTATTAAGCTGCAAGGTGGCTTGCAGAGCAGGCAGCAGCTGTCGAAGGAGATTTGGGTCCTGAAGTAATGGAGGAATTGGTGATTGTGGGACAGGTGAAACAGGAACTGTAGGAGCAGATGAAGCAGGCGCAGAAGCTGGATTCAGTCCAGAAGCTGAAGATGTAGAAGGAGTTGTGCAAGAATGGGATACAGACTTGTCCACAGATGCAGACTCTGAACAGAAGACAGAGAGTGTTTTTCATTTCCCCCCATATAACCTGACAACTCACTACTACAATACTCATATTAAATTCAGACGATCAAATGCCTCACTATCATTTTTAAGAAAAAAACACACAACATGAATAGAGCAAAAACTGAAGATAGCTGATTTCTAATGCAATTTATGCTATTGAACCATATATTTATTAGGACCACACACACTCAAATATTCTACTTCAAGATACTGGATGAAAAGCAGTCAGTATTAAAAACAGGACATTTTTTTCCTTAGCTTTTACAACAAATGTGGGCCAAAAATTCCTTATTGATTTTTGTTTTGCTGTGCCTGTATTCATTTTCTATATTTTTGCTTATGATTCCAATCTTTCTTTGGAAAATATACTACGAACAAAAACCTTATAGCCCATGGATTTCACATATAGGCTACTTATCAAAATTGAGGGGTGGGTATAAGCCATGCTTCATTTATGAAGAGACCAATACAGGAAGCCACAAAATGTTAAGTCTATCATACAAAATCCAGCTACATTGCTGAGGATTTAGAAAGGATAATGAGCTGTACTAGAAATGTAAAAACAGTCCTGTTAACATCCCCATGGCAGAGAGGAAAAATATCTAAAAATTTATCTGCCCATAATTGATTTTTAACTTGTCAGCTTCTCCTGAAGTGTTAAGACCTATATCCTTTATTTTATTGATACCATTTTAGGAAATATTACCATTTATTATCCACAGAAATACATAGTACTTAAATTCAGTTATGTATTGCAACTTGTTCTGATTAACGTGAGTTATTTAACTGATTTTAAATTTGACTTCCACTGCACAGAAGTTTGCTCCTCCATTCCAGTACTGTGAGAAATCTCTGCAATCTAAGTATTTTAACTTACTCATGTACCATCAGTCACTTCAAACACCCTTCCTTTAACAAACCAGGACCATTATATTTCAATCTTAGCTGTCCCTTCTCTCATCCTCATTAAACCCTCAGACACCCCTGCCCCCAAATTCAGTCAAGATTAATGCCTCCATAGCACCAAAGAAGTTGGATGCAGAGCATAAAGCTATGGATCCAAGATCTCATGCAGGATGTTTGCCCATAGTAATGAAGACCTGGATTTTAAACCCACCTCAAACCAGGCAGAGGTCAACCTGGATATTCTACATTTCAGGCAAAAATCTAAATGAATTGGGAAAACAGGCTGGGAGGCTCTTTTACTTTAAGGGTGTGCTTTGTTTTTTTCTTTGGAGAGATGGTCAAAGTAAGATGATGCTGACTTTATTAGTAAAGAAGTGAAAAGGTCTTGTTTTGTTTTACTACATAAGAATAAAATGTTACAGAATTTGTAACTTTTGTGCTCCAATAACCTTAATTGCAACTTCCAAGACTAATTTGGAGAAGAACCCTAAAAAAATAAACATAAAAAATTACAAAAGTGAGTAATGATGTGTAAATCTTTTCACTGAGGTTTCTAATCTTACTGGGAAGAGGATTTCTACTTCCCTGCTGTTACAGTATAAATAGCTTATAAAGGTCAGAAGCACTCCAGAAAACTTATTCCAGACAAGTAGCTGAGAAAGCTGAACCACAAAAAAAAAGCTCAAGAATCCAAATTTGACAGCTTGAAAGGATGCAACAGTCAGGACACAAAGAGATATTTCGGAGTTTCAGGTGAACTTCTGAAAAAATGTGGCCTTATCTAGTCACAGTCTCCTCAGGATTGGCTGCAATGTATCTGTGAAGGGACCTGCTCATTGGCCAGGAGTTTTCATAAGAACAACTTAAAAGGGGACAAAATGGGTTACAAAGATTGAAGATAGAGAAAAAAAGAAAAAACCAGTAACAAAATTTCTGGATGGTTTTCAGTAACATGTGGAGTAGAACAGCTGATTAGGTATTAACTCCCATTAAAACAGTAAGTCATTAGTAGAAGTTTTTTTTATAAAATACTGCATTAAAAAATCTTATGTAATAGTGGTTCAAAGTAAATGTTAAGACAACTGCAGGTCAAGACATATCTAACAAACAAGAATCTTACCATATTAAACAAAACACATGTGAAGTTTAAATTGAATTTGGGTCTGTCATAGTCCAAATAAGATCAAGACACACTGGCAGACAAAAGCAAGGGAAATAAGCACAATGGGACATGTTAGTACTCATGAGTACAAGCCTGCTACCCTACAGTTTTGAGAAGCTTGTCAGAAAAACAACTATAAAAAACCCCCAAACAACAAAACACCCTAATTTCAATATGAAAAAAAAAATACTGAGCAACTGCCAGCACTAATTTCAAAACATATTTCATGTATCCAGGCTTATCTTCATAGTTAAATATGAAATTATTTCAAGTAAAGAAGCAACTCACTACTATATTATTTATTCATGTAAGCAAATACCTGACCCTCAAACCACACCACTATAGCAAATAGCTGGAAGTGCTTTTCACCCATGCTGCAGTTCTGAACAGAAAACACACTGAAACAAAGGCAAATGCAAGCTAACAATGCAGTTAAAATAAACCTTATACCGACCCAGTCCTGGGTATTCACTTATTTCTTTTATAACAGAACTCAAAACATGGCACTCAAAAACCACTGAATTCCATGAGGTCAGTAAAACTACTTTAGTTTGTTTTTATGCTATAAAAATGCACACTGAATTACATCAACAAATACAGCTGAGTTACTTCTTTCAGACAATAATATGGAGACACTATTTCACAGCTGTATTATTGCAGGTATTTTAAGTGTGTGTTAAAATGTATCTGTGAAAGGTATGTTTGTACAATCGCCCAATTAAACCTAGAGAAAGGATACAAAGCAAGGATAGTGCCTAATGCTAACAACATTCCAATCTTCTGAGATGTTTAACAACTCAAAAACAAAACACTCGATGTTACTAAAGAATACATCTCTATGACCAGGACTTCCTACATGTACATCACATTAGAACTGTTATTTAACATCACAGAGGATGCAGAGTAAAATGACTGTTCAGAGCATCACTGCATTACACAAATTATCTAATTTATTATTACTGAAATACAAACTATAAACCTGTTTCTGCCCCAAAAACTGCCTGTAAAAACACTGGTAGAAATTCAAGTATTTCTTGTTTGTATTAAATAGCTGTGCTGGTTCTGGCCAGGATAGGGTTAAGTTTTGGAGTAGCCAGAATGGTTGGCTATTCTATACCACTGCACTTGACTGCCAGAGGGAAGGGAGTTGTTTTCCAGTCGGGAGGAGGGGGGGTAGCACGGTACTGATTCATATACCGCAGGTTCCCACATGGTGAGCTTTTTTTGTTTGTGAATTGTCTGTCTTGTACACCCCTTTATTAATATTGTTGCTGTTACTGTTAATTTCTCATTTCATTGTTGCTTCCAGTAATTTTTTCTTATCTCTACCTATAATATTTTCCTTTTGTGCTTCCAATTCTCCTCTCCAGCCTGTCACAGGGGAGAGGGAGGGAGCAGTGTATGAACAGTGCATGGTTTGGAGTGTTTCAGCGGGAACACTAAACTGGGGAACACTGATCATAAACTTCAATAGTCTTATTTGGTACCCAATGGGGTACAAAGGGGTGAGATAATCAGATCTGACCAGAGCAGTTTGAAACAAATTTGATTTAAGCATGTGTTGTACTTGGCAGGGAGTCAATGGTCACAATGTTGCTTGGTCTGTTCACAGGGCTGTGGCACCTAACCCTGTATGTGTTCCTATGCACGCCCTGTGTGCCCATCATGGTGTTCTTTTTCAGAGCAGAGAGAGAGAGGGATCAGGATTGCTGTACTGTGGGAGATCAGTTTATGACATAACATGAAGGGCAATGAGGGTCATTTGGGATGTGGGTTCAGTAATGCTCTTTTACCCCTCCCGTGGGGTCTACCTTTGGGAGTCCATTAAATAGTACCTAGTCTGGGGGGGGGGAAACAGGGACAGATGATTCTTCCCAGTTTTTTATGCCCTTTGCCTCTTTCAGGCCTGTTAAAACAGCTTTTGAGAATTTTGGATTTCCTTTGGTGGTTAAGAAAAGCGTGGTCTTGTTGCTATGTCCCCTGAGTACAGTCTATACCGTGTTCACAGTCAGCATGGCCCACACCACATTTAGAGTCAGGAGAGAGATTTCTAAGAAGGTCTGTCCTGTTGGTTGATTGTCATGAGTTGCATGGAATATGAGAGAAAATGGGCCAGTACGGCAGAAATTCTCTGCTTTAATGGTTTGGAAGTTCACCCCTGAATAACTACAGGATCATGATAAAGAACAGAGTATTTCCAAGGAGAATGCTGTGGCAACTCCAGAGAGAAGCAAATTATTGCAGTGTTGGGCCCTAGCTACTCTTTACCAGGCATAGTTCAATAGTAGACAGCCCCTCAGGAAAAAGAGGAGGAAAACAGACCAACAGGCACTGAGACCACTCAAACAGCAGCTGAACCAGTGAAAGAATCCATGCCAGTAGCAGTCACCCCTGTACAGAAGAAGAAATCCAAGATCAAATCAGTTCCCTCAGTGAGGGGTGAAGAGGAAGTAGAACCCTCACAACAGCAGGGAGAGGAAGGGCCAAAGATGATCACCCAATCCCTCTTCCTGAGTGAGCTGAGATACGCAGAAAGGTTTCAGCTGCCAGTGGAATGAGCCTCTGATGACCTGGCTGCTCCAGTGCTGGGGTTTAATGGCCCATGACATGAAACTAGACGGTAGTGAAGCCAAGCAAGTGGAATCCCTGTCCTGGGATATGGGCATTGACAAGGGGTTTGGGAAGAAGACAAACTGTCAGCCTCTGGAGGTGAGGAAATGTCCCATGTCCTGCCAGCATGGACCAAGCAAGCAAGGCCCCGCTCAAGAGAGAAGATACACAAGACAACGTAACCTTGTGTTCTTCCTGTGAGCAAAACAGAGGACATGAGGAAGTGGGGTGAAAAATCCACCTCTGCCCTAGCAGTATGGGTATGTGAGCTGAACAGAAGAACAACCACCACAGCAAATTCTTCAAGGATAAATGCCACTCCAGTTTTCTGTGGGCAAGTCCTCAGACAGAGAGCTGATGCTACTTCTGATCCTCTAGAAGGGACCTTCAGTTCGTATTTACATGGAGTGAGCAATGAGAACTATGACCAGCACTAAATGGACCCTGCCCCCAACCAGATGGGGGAAGGGACAATCAGATCTATCAGACTGTGGATCAACTGGCCTGGCACATCAGACCCACAAGAGTATAAGGCTTCAGTTGACACCAGCACACAATGCACCCTGATGCCATCAAGAAATGTAGGAGCAGAAACCACCTGTATTTCTGGGGTGACAGCAGAATCCCAACAGCTGACTGTACTGGAAGCTGAAGTGAATCAGCTGGAACTTGGAATAAATGGCAAAACCACCCCCTTGTGACTGACCCAGAAGCACCATGCATCCTTGGCACAGATTAATGCCACAGAGGGTATTTCAAGGACCCAAAAGGGCATTGCTGGGCATTTGGGATAGATGCCATATGGGCTATTAAAGTGTGAGTGAATCTTGCTGACATTCCCTGGCTCTCCAGTTCACAGACCATCTCATGGATGGAGGTCACAGAGGAAATTAGACAGTTGAATACCTTGTCTGGTCTGTGAGAGGACCCTTCTGTTCTGCAACTGCTGAGAGCTGAAGAGCAACAGGTACCAATTACTACCACAGTGGTCACTGTTGACAGTACCACACCAGCTGGGACTCTGTGACCTCCATCCATGAGATGGTCTGTGAACTGGAGAGCCAGGGAATGTCAGCAAGATTCACTCACACTTTAATAGCCCATATGGCCAGCATATAAGTCCAAAGGAGAATGGAGATTGACAGGGGACTGTTGTGGCCTGAATGACCGCTGCTGTGCCAGACATGCTTGAACTTCAGTATGAACTGGAGTCCAAGGCAGGGAAGTGCTGCCACCATTGACATTGCCAATACATTTTCTTCCATTCCTTTGGCAGGAGAATGCAGGCCACAGTTTGCTTTCACCTGAGGAGTGTGCAGTATACTCGGAACCAACTGTCCCAAGGGAGCAAACACAGCTCCACTATTTGCAATGGACTGATCCAGAATGCACTGGAAAAGGGTGAGGCTCCAGAACACTTGCAGTATATTAATGACATCACTGTATGGGGGAACACAGCAGAGGAAGTTTTTGAGAAAAGGGAGAAGATAATCCAAATACTCCAGAAGGCCTATTTTACCATAAAGCAAAGTAAGGTCAAGAGACCTGTCCAGGAAATTAAGTTTTTAGGAGTAAAATGGCAAGATGGACATCATCAAAGTCCAATGGACGTGGTCAACAAAATAGCAGCTATGTCTCCACCGATAAGCAAATAGGAAGCACAAGCCTTCCTAGGTACTGTGAGTTTTTGGAGAATGCATATTCCAGATTACAGTAAAATTGTCGGGCCTCTCTACCATGTGACATAGAAGAACAATTTCAAGCAGGATCCTGAACAAGCTTTTGAACAAAATAAACAGGATCATGCAGTAGCCCTTGGAACAGTCAACACAGAACAAGATGTGAAAAATGTGCTCTATACTGCAGTCAGGGAGAATGGTCCTTCCAGAAGTCTCTGGTAAAAAGTACTAAAGGACAACCCCTGGAGTTCTGGAGTAGGGATACAAAAGCTCCAAAGCCTGCTACATCCCAACTGAAAACAAGATACTGGCAACTTACGAAGGGGTTTGAGCTGCTTCAGAATTGACTGGCACCAATGTACAGCTACTTCTGGCATCCTGACTGCCACTGCTGGGCTGGATGTGCAAGGAGGAAGCCTCTTCCACACATGATGCCAGTGATGCTATGTGGAGCAAAAGGGTCATGCTGGTAACAGAGCAAATTAAACCAGGAAACCCCAATCACTCTCAGATCTTGGAATTCATCACAAACTGGCCCAAAGGTGAAAATTTCTAACTATCATCATCAGAGGAACAAGAAAAGGTGACATGTGCTGAGAAGACCATACCATATAATCAGTGACCAGAAAATGAAAAGTGATAGTCTCTCCACTGATGGTTCCTGCTGTACTGGAAGGACACATTGAATATGGAAAGATGTTGTATTGAGTCCTGTGAGGCAAGCCAGAGAAGCTATTGGGGGATAAGGTGGATCAAGTCAAGTTGTACAGCTGAAAGCCATCCAGCTGGCTTTAGATATCACTGAATGAGACAAAATGGTCAACACTTTACTTCTACAATGAGTCATGGATGGTAGCAAATCTCTGTGGCGGTGGCTGGACTGATGGAAAACCGGCAGCGCAGAGGGAAAGCCATGTGGGCTGTTTCATTATGGCAAGACATCACTACCAGGGTACAGAAGTTGACTGTGAAAGACTGTCATGCAGATGCTCTCTCTACCCAAGAGTTGGGCTACTGAAGAACACTGCAACAATGGACAGGTAGACAGAGCTGCCAAGATTTAAGTGTCTCAGGTGCATCTGGACTGGAAACATAAAGGTGAATTATTTCTGGCTCAGTGGGCTCGTGATGCCTCACATCATCAGGAAAGAGATGCAACATACTGATGGGCTCATGACTGAGGGGTGGATTTAACCCTTGACAGTATCTTACAGGTTATCCACAACTGTGAAACATGCACTGCAATCACACAGACCAAGCAGGTAAAGCCCCTCTTGTACAGTGGATAATGGACAAAAGTAAGTATGGGAAAGCCTGGCAGTTTGATTATATCACACTTCCACAAGCCTGCCATGGCAAGCTCTACATGTTTATAATGACGGGAACAATCACAGGATGGCAGGAGACATACCCTGTGCCTTACACAACTGCTCAGAACACCACCTTAGGCCTTGAAAAGCAAGTCCTGTAGTGACATGGCACCCTCAAAGAACTGAATCAGACAATGGGACTTATTTCAAAAACAGCCTCATAGACACCTACCAGGGCCACAGCACTGAGTGGGTGTATCATTCTCCCTTGTCACACACCAGCCTCTGGGAAAACTGAACTGCACAACAGAATGTTAAAAACCACATTGAAAGCAATGAGTGGTAGGACCATCAAACATGGGGAGATGCATTTAGCAAAGGCCACCTAGTTAGTTAACACCAGAGGCTCTACCAAGTGAGCTGGCCCTGTCCAAACAGAACCTCCATACACCATAGAAGGGGATTAAGTCCCCGTGGTGCATATGAAGAATGTGTTAGGGAAGTAGTTTGGATTAGGCCTTCCTCAAACAAATGCAAAAGCCATCCATAGGGTAGGCAAACCCATCCATGTTTTTGCACGAGGACCTGGGTGCACTTGGTTGGTAATGCAGAAGGATGGGGAAACACTATGTGTACCTCAATAGGATTTGATTTTTATGTGAGAGGAGTGTGTAATACTGAATTTTAAAACACTGGGTGCTGAATGACACTGTCACTATATGCTATAACTACCATGGACAATGAGTATGGACTGCTTCATATACACCAATCATGAGCTCCTGATACAGCTTGCAATTAGCCAGGAGCACATCAACTGGAAGGTGTAGAAACATCCTGGTTCTGGTCAGGACAGGGTTAATTTCTGCAGCAGCCAGGAGAGGCAGTTATTTTATAACACATTACTTCACTGCCAGGGTTGGGGAAGTGACTCTTTCTCCAGAGGGGGAAGATGGCAGTAGTTCCCATATGTTGTTCCTTCCGTCATGAGCTTTTGTTTGCATGTGAATTGTTCACCTCTCTTGCACACCCTTCTAATAATATTGTTACTTTTATTGTTCCATTTCTTATTTCACTGCTGTTTGCAATAAACTGCTCTTATCTCAACCCATAATCTTTACCTCTTCTCCACAGAGGGAAACTACTTTGTGATGGAAACACACATGCTAAAAATACAGACTACAAATTAGTTGTATATAATCACAACTTTCTTTACTTTAATTTAAACCCATCTATCTTACTTCATGGCTCACAGACAGGATACTAAATCCTAGAAATACTGCCAATAAAACAAAGCCTCCAAACATCTCTTTTTGTATAATGTAATTACAAAGGTTAAAACCTGGTTTAATTTATGATGCTACACAGAGCCTGCAAGTTTTGCCTTTTGAAGTTAATATAACTAGTCAGAACTCCTCAAGATGAAATATTTGTCTGACAAAAACCCTCAGATATCATTCAGTGGGGTGTGTGCATTTCCCCACTTTTTCCACAAATAGAAGCAGAAACTCCTCACTCCCTTCTTTTCCTCCCTAATTCCCTTTTTATGATCTGCTCTGAGAGACTGTTTCACTGTTTATTTTGTCACAAAATTAAGTTTACTTTCCAGTATCTAAACACTATTTTCTAGTTTATTAGAGTTTTTAAAAATGCTTATTAATAATAACGTCTTGTAGTTCTTTAAGTGCACTTGAAGCCCTCAAACATCATGAAACAGTCAAGATGAACACAGCATGATGAGAAAAGTTAAATATCTCAACAAATTTAAATTTTGTAGTTTTACAGCTCTGATCCACTGGTCCCTACACCTGTGTCAACACCAATTCATGCTCCTTAACAAGCAATCCACACTACTATTGCAAAAAATAAGGACCTGGACTACATGGTAGTCATTCATAAACCTAATATGAATCATTAAGCATCAGACTAATTTTGAAATGACATTTGGAATTTTACCAACAGAAAATGAAAATTAGTCAGTGTCTCATAAAAAAATTTTCATAACAATTTAGACTTTTCCAGGCCTTGTAGCATAGACTGTGGCTGAAGAATTGGAAAAGGGCAAGTCTGCAGCCTCTTCATTGTCAACATCAATTTAAAAACAAATACTATGAAAATGACTCTTTAACCTCACCTAAAACTTCAGCTTTTATCATGAAAGTCCCAAGGAAAGCTTTTTAAATAACAAAAAAATTAAATAAAAAACAAAGCTAGAACATAGTGCGCTGCAATCTCTTCAAGTTTTAAGAACTTCATTAAATGAATTTTATCTCTTTCTCTGAATAACTAAAAAAAAGATTAGATTATTTTTAAAATTACTTGTTGTGATTTTAAAAATATGACTTTGCACCAATTTTTCCATTATAAGCTATGCACAACAAAGTCTCAATATCTGGAGCTTTTAAAATGCTTCTAAAAAGATCCATTCACTTTGTTGTAATAACAGGAAAATACAGTATGCTTTCTGACAATTATGCAAACAAGTTTATTAGGTGCAACCTACATACAGCACCATATTATAGAACTAAACAACTTTCTGGACCATCAACTTTAATCACATGGAAAAAAAACCACCAAGAAATAAAGCCATTCAAAACACAAAAAAGGAGGAAAACAAAGTAATCAGATAGCAAAAAGAAACACCATTAGATGTGGAGATTAACTTAATAGGAAGAACTATTAATTGGTTTAACATTAAAATGGAGCAGGAAAAAACCTTTCTATAATGAAAATTATAAATTTTTGAAGACCACAATGATTAGGAAAGAGCTTTCTATTCATAACCTTCTCTGCTGTGGGAGTGTGACCCACGATTACATTTTCTGGACAAAAAGGAAAGAAATCCAAGTTATCAGTCAGGATTTCACATTACAAGAACCTGTATGACACAAGGTACACATTTGTTCTAAGTTTTGCAAAAAGGTTTGTTAAGTTTTTGCAGAAGTAGAAACGCCAGGTCAAGTCAGAATGGAAACCTTCTGGTGTGATGCCTCCAAGCAGTGGGAATTTTTTAATAACATGGCCAAACAATCGTTTCAGAAAAAAAATAATAGATCATTTTCAGCAGTCATGCCACCATGTTCTTCAGGGTTTTCTAAGCACCCTTAGCTTCTCCGTTTGAGTCAGTACATAAACATGCTACCGAATCTAGCCATCACCAATCTCTGCCCCTTATGACAAGAACCTTTGCTCCTAAGCAAACAACTGCTGCACCAGGATGGACATTCTGAAAGGCAACCCTGAGCCTACTAGCTTGAAGGCAAGAGGGTGGAAATCAAAGCCTTCTGACTCTGCTTCAATGAAGAGGTTTGATACTGACAGTCCCACACCTCCACTGTGCCTCTGCCACCCAGCTCTGTCTGCTGGAGTCCTGGGAGCACCTGTAACTTGCTTACTCTCCTCCTAACCAGGGTCATCAGGCACATTAGTGTGACAGAGAAGTGGGTGGGGAAAAAGAACAGAACTGGGAAATGCTTTGTGAAGGAGGGACTTTCCTTCACAGTCCTCTTTCTGACAGCTAACATATGAGTATTACCTGCATGACTAGCTTCAAATTAATGCTATATATTAGCTTGCTCTTATTCTGATTTATTTCAACAAAGATTTATTTTTAATGATATGGAAATTACCCACTACTGTTTACTAGATGATTCCTAAATTATTAAAATGACCCTTTGAGTTTTCCACTAGCTTGTATTACTGATGTAATTTTTATCCCATTTAAAACAAAACAAATGCATTCAAAGTCCTTTAGATTCATAACTACAATATTATGCTACCACTCTATTGTGAGCTTGAGCTGTTATTTTTGCACTGCTAGCAACTATTAGGCACGTGTGCTCTCACAGTATTTTCTCTGTGGAAAGAAAACTGCATTACAAAATTTTCAGAAACTTGTATCCTATTGCCCTGTAAACCTCATCTCTGCTTCACTGATTAAAAAACTACTATCCAGAACAGCAAAGAGAATTGTGTTATTTTCTGCTGATGGTTAAAACCCTAACACATTTTCTGCGCTGAAGCACCTGTAGTGTACAGTTCAAGAACTAAGTTCTCTGAGCACCGGCAGTCACATTTATCTGTTTTACATAGTCCAGTTCTGATCTACTAAGGACCTTAAACCACAACAAAAAACCATAAATATTTAAAAGCAATGCATTCTGTAAACACATTTGACCAAATGAAACTATAGTAACAACAGCAACTCTCAAAAATACTCAAATTATCTAAAATACAAAAAATTCCCTATTTCTCACATTTGGATTACTCCAGTCTTAAAACTGATTTTTTTTTTTTATTTTACCTCTATTGTCAAAATAAATGTAACAGCAACATTCAGCAAACAAGTATAAAATATTGGAAGAAACTTCTAACATTCTCACATTGTAACTTCTTCTAACCAACACATGAATTGAGTAATATACTTGAAACTGCAAAACTCAGCCAAAGAAGATGCAACAATACCAGAAGCAATGTTAATAACTGACCACTAAAGACTAGTGAGTGTTACAAGACAGCCACAGGGGTGAGAAAAGGAAAAGAAGCACCAGAGTCACAACCCACCCAGCATTGCACTGGCCAGCTTGCTGTGTTCTCATAAAAATTTTACAGTACTGCTGCACTGGAAACAGAAGTGCTGCCTGAAGGGACTTGGAGGAAAGGTGTGAGAAGCAGTATCCTACACACAGACACACTGTTAAGATACGGACAATACAACATTTCATTCTGAATTAGAAATAGGAAAATGTGATGTGCCCTAGAGATAAAGCAGCCAGAAAGTAGGAAAAGCAACCCCACACTTTACCTGCATAAAGCACTCACAGTGAGCACAAACAGAAGCAGCAGATTCTGACTGGAACATTCAAACCAAAGGGTAGAGGTCAAATAGTTCCCCAGGAACTCTCCACTACTGCCAGCCATTGAGGGCAGAGGACTACTGCTAACAGCTGAGCTATAGTTCAGCCAGGGATTTTATTCAATCTCCTTGTGGGACTACAACATACCCCTGCAGCAAAAGAGATTGAGCTGAAAAAAGCATTTTTGTTGGGTTTTGTGGTTTTTTTTGTTGTTCTGCTGTTCAAAACTTACTGCATTAAAAAATACACACTGAAATCAGAACTATTAAAACAGTGGTACATATATGCTGGCATAAGGTAGCCAGCAACACATTCACAAGAAGCAAGAATTCATTTACGGAAGGACTACTGCACATATTATTCAGTCATTTGGACCAACCTATTTTTATAGGCAAAAAAATACAGCTTTACCTCTTTTTAGAAAGAGAGAGGGATGGCATAGTCACTGAACAGAAAAAAAGAAAAATCAATGACTATTTGCTTTACTAGTGTAAACATAAACCTCTCAAAACTATTTTTCAGTTTTGTAAAGACACTTTTATAAGATTATTTGAACCAAGTGTCTTAGGACAATTTTGTATTTCCAATTTGTATAACAGCTATAAAAAATACTTTATAACTTTATAAACTGCATACCTCTAGTACTGCAGGTTCACAGTCACCTCTGAGAGAATGAGTAACAGAAAATCATTCAAAACACTGCTTCTTCTCTTCTTTTAAATATAAATATGCAAAATGCTACAGAAAATTTACTTGTTTAATATCCTTAAAAAGACAGTCTGAAATTCCCCAAAAAAAGGAAAAAGGAAAGTCAACTGAATGTACTTGTTGATGATCTTTTATCATGACAGAACCTGCACTGAATTCTTCTGTTTCTGTACAAGAGGTAAAGCAACATGTAAAAACTCAGATTTTCTAGAGTAAGAATTTCATCCCTAACATTCACCTATTCTAATTCTTCAATTATTCACTAACTTTCTGTAATCCACCCTTTTCTGAAGCTCAGTAAGTACAATATCTGCTCACAATCAAGCACCATGAAACAGACCAGTGAGGCATGATTATTACAGAGACTCTATCCATTTAGCCCATATAAAATTTAAAAAATACCTATCTCTAAGGATACAGATATTCAGTGAATTAATTAATATGAAACCATCCATGGTAATACGGATTCTAAAGTAAGATTTACAGTGTCAAGACTGCCCTGTGTGATAGTTTTCACCATTATACCCAGCTGTATGTTCTCAAATTAATCTTGTATGTAAGAAATATTAGAACTGCCAACATTTGTAGCAGTTGTCAGAACAGGAAGTTCCTTCAATTGCTGTAAGAGTCAGTTGCTCAATTGAAAAAGATGTGCAGTAAAGCAGTGAAAGAATATCCAGTATGAAATCTGATCACACACCAAACAGAAATCGAGAACATGCCAGAATTGAATAATACTAAGAGGGTTTTCAAGTGTACTTTAAATACAGAAATGGAAATAGAGTAGGTAACACTAAAGGAAAGAACACTTGACATGGATGTTTTCCAGTGTAATGTGTACAAGTGATCAAACTGCAATCAGAAAATAGAGGCTTAAGTAACTGAAGCAGGTAATTACTGCATTCAACAAGAACTACACATGAACCAGTACACCTTACTTCGCGCTTTACTGTGTTGAAGAAGAAAAGGCTTGCTGAAAGTAACCTGTTCCTCTGCAGTTTACAGTCAGTATTTATGACCCAAGTTATGTAAAAATTGCATGAAGTGTCCAGAAAAAATATAAAGAAATTTCTTTATATGCACAATTGTCTTACATTGCAGTATTTGTCAACATATGACACTGTTTGAATATTTTGGATGGCCAGGTGTACTTAAGTCTGTGTAAAAGCTGGACCTCTTTAATAAACAAAAGTGTAACACTCGAAAACAAACACAAAGTACAAGACCAGTGTCAGACCAGAGTCTGTTTTGGTCTTCTTTTTAAAACAACACTATTTAACTAGACCAACTAGCAAGTATGAACAGGGCAGCAAGCCATTTTCCAAAAAAGAATTCAATTACATACAAATTATGCAATATTTTAAATTAAAACCCAACACGATTATCAAAAATTACTTTTCCCCATCTCAAAGCCCTCAAAATAGAATTTTCTTACACAATACCATACCACTCTCTAAAAATCGACTACACCAAAGTAACGCACTATCACTTATGACACACATCTCATTCTCACAATCTTCTTGAACTCTTCTTCCCTAATGAAGTAAAGCTAACTAAAAGAGTCTTGAAAGGTCACCAACAAAGCACAGTAAAGTCCTGACCTTCACTTGACTCAAACTGTATCTAACAGGTATTATCAGATAACAGAAACACAAACTATCAGCAGATATAGAACTGAAGATCCAGTATTTCTCAAGATACAGATCAGAACTGATTAGCTCTTACAAACATGTAGAAAACTCTCACTTTCTTTAAGAACTGTGCTTGTGTTGCTTGCAAGGTTTGATACTGACACTCCAAACAGTAACAGCAGTTCATAAAACAAAATGGTCCAAAATGACTTTCAAATTGTGTAACTACACAACTCAAATAAATGGCAAAGATCCAGAAAAACAAGAGAGAAGACAAAAATTAAAAATATGTTCTACTAAAATACATCTTTCAAATTATCATGTGAAATGTTAATTTGCAGAATAAGCCAGTAAATAGCAAGTATCACAGTGTCAAACTGAAGTTGTATAAGATAAAGCAAATGTGGTTTAGGGGAAAAGAAACACATCGAAACAGTAATCAGGTTCTAAGCACATACAACCAAACAGGGAAAGTACCTTTAGATTCTAGTACTAACGTACTTCAAACAAGCACTGTAATGCTATGCATAATCTTGAATACCAGATGGGAATTTCAGTAGACATACCTTTTCTCTCTGTTTTCTGTGCAGGGATGGAAGATGTGGATGTAGACAGTTTTGATAAAGTAGATGCTCCATTAGCATCAAAGGATTTCTTTGGCTGGTGATCAGATTGTAGAGAAAATGGACTAGGAGGAACAGTGCTTGGGGCAGCAGTTGGATGAACCACTGGTTTGATGGGATGCTGTACTGGAGTAGAACTACTGTGAGTCTCTGCTCTTGGCAGTCTGTAGTCTCTGTCATTGTGCCTGCTTGTTTGAGATAAAATATTCTGTGGGAGCATACTGCTGGTGTCACTGGAATGTTTGTCTTCCACTTTTTTCCAGGATTCCCCAAGTAATGTTGCAATAAGGAAAAAAAAGATTAAATTAGAAACAAGTCTAAGATTGCAGTGACTGATTAATACAGCTGCACACCAACAACTAGAGCTGATTGAACTTCTTATGATTAAAAAAAGCCTCAAGTAGATCAGCATCAAAAAAGGCAAAATTTAATTCTACTCACTGACAAAATGCATTTTCTCTGACCTTTGCTTGATTTAGAGTTCCGGTTAAGCACTGTGTTTTGATGAAAGGCTGCTTTATAACGAGTGTTACAGTCAAGTTAATTTTTGAAGTATCCTAAATAAATCTAAATCAACATCTATTATTTCCATCTTGTATTTAGTGTGAAGAGATAATTTGTGCCATTTTTCTTTGTTCATCAAAAACTCCAAACATCAAGTATAATTTAATAGTTTCACATTCTAGCCTTCAAAGAATTCTTTTCCATGTCACTTGAGTACTACTACAACAAATACACTTACTGTTAATTCAAGACATTTATATGTATTAAATGAGTGACTAATCTGCATTGGTCAAAACATCAAAGACTTTAAAACATATTACTCATTGAACATACCAAGCAAATATAGAGTAGTTCTTTTTAGATTCTTACATTTTCACCTGTCACAAACCAAATACTCACTGCATTATGCATGTCTGCTATCTTTTGTAGCATCCAGTATATTTTAGCATATGCAGTAAGTTTCAGTGTACACAGAAAAACAGCATCTTTATACATCTTTACCTCGCCAAATCCCAAGAGTGTGGGTGAAGAAAAATACTTTGGCTTCTACTTTTAAATTGCCCTGAGAACTATGCTACAAATTTACCCAAACTACATCAGCATACAGACAGAATCTCAAAGTACAACTATTTTCCAGAAGAAAATGGACATAGATTTAAAGCTAGGTACCAAGACAAAAATCTCCAAGTTACAGAAATTTATAGTCCAGGGAAGATTTCACTAAAGAGTATTGATGGGGTTAAAATATGCTCTCAGTAACATACACAAGCCTCTGAAAACCCTGATATCAAAATCCATTAAATTACGTTATTATTTTTAGATGTGAAATCTTTATTTTTAAGTTCAGTATATGACATTAGCAGGTCTCAGTGATCATGACAGTCCAACTAAACTACAGATTACACAAGTTGTTTAAGTAACTACCCATGAAGATAATTAAATTTGGCAGTAAAAGCCACAAAAAGGAGGAGCACCATGAAAAGCATTAAGCAAGGGTAGCACTAGTAAAGTTATTTAAAGAAACAACATTTGGGAGAGTTAACTGTGCTTTCCACTTTGGCTTTTATATAAAAAAAGGTGAGAAAAACAGCTAAGGAAAGGGATTTTAATTTTTTTTTTTAAGTTTGGAAAAGAAAACACTAATGCAAACAAGGCAAGAATATATTGCTGTAAAAAAACCACATACTTCCACTGGCAAACCCACTGGCAGCTGTCGCCTGCATCACCTCTCTTCTGTAATCCCTATCTTTTGGAAAACTGTTAACTGACATTTTGCTTGCTTCTTTTTGTCTCTGCTCTCTGAAGAAAAGAAAACAAAAGTTAGGTAAGAACTTACATTATCTAATAATATAGGAGTTTCTGTAAGTTACATGAGATGAATTAAACTGTTAAGAGCTTGCTGCTACAGGTGGGGTTAGCAAACTCCAGCCATTGCTTCCTTATATCTGTGCTTGTTGAAGCCCACAATATACCAGTTTAGCTCACTAATCTTGCAAAAAAAACAGAAACCAAAAAAAAACCGACCCCAAAACAAAACAACATTCACAAAAAAAACCAAAATAAAACAAGAAAAAAAAAACACCAACAAAAATCCCCAATCAAACAAAAAACCATACTTCCCACTCAGGCTCTGGATTGTCAAGGGATAAAGGAGGTGCCAGAGGTTATGGAAAGGGCGGGAACACAGCAGACTTAGACCACAATCTTTTACAGCAGTAATCTATTAGATAAGCTTAACTGTCCTGAAATGTGCTTAAGAATATTTGTTCTTTATACAATTGAACCAAACACAAACATATACCTTTCCAGCCACTCTTTTGGTTTTTCCCATTGTGAAACTTCTGTTCGGCAGTTGTAGTAGTATTTTTTGCCTGAAGAGCTGATGTGTTCAGACCAATCATCCGCAGAATCGTAAGCCTTTGAAATACAAACAGCATTGGACAAAAGATTAATTTTTTTAGTACACAAATTTAAGAGCTTTTACTGTTTTTAAAACTACATGGCATCTTTATATGTACCCATATTACTGCTTTCCACCATCTCTAAATGCCTGTTTCATTAATAGCTTGAAGACAAGACCACTATGCTCCTGTTGCATTCTGCAGTAGTTTCCCATCAACTCCCTTAACAAAATTTAACAGTACGCTTAGTGGGACACACTAATGTCAATACTGATAATATTAGTCTCCTTGACCTTACAATATCCTCAAAATTATTATCTTTCCAAAATTTTTCTACAGAACACAAATTTACCAATTTTGTTTTATGGCAATTTTTAACAAATACTTTAACTACTAAAACTTTTGATAATGAAGTGACTAAAATTTACAATATGTAATGTATTTGAAATAAGTAAAATCAGACTATCTGCTCTAGATTTACCACAAAATTCATGGAAAATATTTCTGTACCTACGTCATTTAAATAAGCTAGTATTTTAAAATTAATGACAGGTAACTCAAAGCTCTAATGTTTACCAGTTAGAATAGTTTTAAAACATACAACTGCAGGTTGAGTTTACAGAGTGGTTACAAAATACAGACTGATGCTGGAAAACTCAAGCACATAATGTACATGCTGCCTATCTTAGACAAAATTATGAAAATGTGGTGTGTATAAACAGGGCAACAAATGGATGAAAACCAATCACAAATACTCACTGCATCAGTTTTGCTTGGATTATTGCTGGGATTAGAAGAATGTGAATTTGAACTATGAAGAGCACTGTGGTTGTGTGAATTTTCTTGTGGAGAGTAACTGGTCCCTGAAAGAAAAGAGAAAAACTGTTCACTATGTATGCTTTCAAAGAAATTGACCATCTGCAGTCTAAAGAGGTGGAAGGGGAAAGAAGAGGAAAGGAGAGAAAGTTGTCCATAGCCTGGACCACAGCACAGTTCAGATGCAGAAGTATTTCAAGAGACCACATGCACATTTCTTTTTCACAGAGCATAAAACTCACTTTGATTTTCTAATTACAGTAACGCAGTATGCCCCTTCACTGGTCTAACTCTCAAACTTTATTCCATTACTAGCAAACAAATAGCCGTTATAATTTTGATGCTTTGAAGAGTCCTAACATGCCAATTCAGAAATTAACAGGCATTTTCTCCTCAGCATTAGATCAGAAAATTTCAATAGGCTTATGAACAGCCTACATGGTTAGATGCATAAAAGCAGGTTTTAAGTTTACTGAAGCAAAGTGGTTTCCCTAAAACTGCTGTCTTCTTTTGAGACTACTTGTAATTAGTTCTAGGTAACTACTTCTGTTGATGCATACAGATCAGACTAAATTTTCTGGCAACTCAGTCTCTGCAATAAAGGTACTGACATCTAGAAGCAGCATTTCCCTAAATGCCATCTGCTTCTGGCCTCCCTACCAATGACTCTTCAAGGCAACCTGGTTTTCTTCAATGTGAAAACACCTGAACAGCTGAAATGAGAAAGGAGATAATTCTCAACACCTTTTAGATCTGTATTTGTGCCTAAGCCCAAGTCACCTGAACAGTTGCATTTACAATTAAACAAGGACATACATTCAACTCCGCAATCTTCTTTTAAATTTCCTGCTCTCTAAAATTTCTAGGCAAGTAAAAAAGCCTTCCATTGCTCTTTATGTAATTTTTTCCCTAAGTTTTAAATGTTCACATAAATCACACCAAAAAAAGAAAAACAATTCTTACACATTTCAGGGAAAACCCTACATATTCTAAATATAACACTCTCCCAGCCTTTATTTTCCCTTCCCCCACTGAAAATTTCTAAATACCATGGGGTACTACATCAAGTACCATTTTGCTTCACAAGTTGTACAGTAATCTAAATATGAAGCCAAAGTGATTTGAAAATGGCAAAGACTTTATCTTATGGGCAATTACAGTAAAGAACAGTAAAGGACCGATAGGTAGGACTGAATGGAGTCATAAAAAAAAAAATATTTTAAAGTCTTCCAAGAGCTACACACACAGAACATTACTACATGGCACAGTATAGCTCAGAATGAGAGCTGTTCTAATGCAAATTCTGTCTTCTGAGCCTTCTAACTATACAAGCACTGACAAAATTACTACTTCAAACTTCTATCTCCCCACGTTTAGGAAAAAAAAAAAAAACAGGTTAGAAAAACAGTCCATCACAAAAGCAAAGAGGTACACCATCACTAAACTGTTTAGTACCCTACAAAGGTTAAAGACCAATTTGCACACACACGAATTACTGCAACCTGAACCAGCATCATCTCTAAACTCCTCCCTACACTATTTTGGCTAAAACTGTATGTAATTCTCCGTAAAGATATAAGGGGGAAAAAAAAAAAAGGAAAACAGAGTAAGTCTTAAACTCAAATACAGTCTTTCAAAAGCTAGACCACAGTCCTACACCAAAAGTATCTTGCATGGTCACAGCCAGGCAGAATGACAGCATGAAACAAGTTAGGCTTGTCAAAACAGTATTTACAATCATCACACACATGTGATGCACATGCCTAAGAACAACAAAAAGATACATTTATAGGCGTGTTTTATTCCCCTAGACATAAGTAGTGTATCATAATTAATAAGCTGTACTCCTCAGTCACACCAACAGTCTCAAGTTTTTTTTACACTGACTACAGAGTGATGTAGCTGCTTAATATTTTTATATTCTTTTAGTGTTTTTTTATTTACTATAGCCTTCTATTGAGATAAAAATCATTAAAATTCCTTAATGTATTTTTGTAAGTTGTCCAATACAGATATATTTTACTTAATTTCTGCTGTGAGGTAAAATCATCTCACTTCTTCAAAGTAAAAATGAGATGAAAATTTACCAGATGGCTTTGTTTGAACAGTCCCTTCAAAACATCAGAAAGGACCAATGCATTTAATTTACTGTAATCCCATACCATGGATGCAGTAACACTGTATTTTGTTCAGCATGCTCAAGATGTACATGGTGATTTTTAAATACTGTAGTGGCCTAAATACAGCACTACAGTTAATGTAATCTAACAGGCATTTTCCAAACATGAGAAAGAGCCAATAACATACTTATTACATCAATAAAATACTGTAAAGCCAATTCTACCCAACCCATAAACAAACCCCTCAAATTCACTGTGCAGACTTTTAAACCCCACATGGTCTATCAGCTAAGCAGCATGCCCCCAATTTCACCCTGTGCCCAGCCAGCCCCGGTTCTGAGTCACCAAGCTCTGCAGGAGTATCTGAGCAGCTGCAGCAAGTCACACCCACCTCCAGCTGGCCCCGATAGAGAAACACCGACTACACAGCAGTTTCTTCCGAAGGGGCCCGGAGCCTCTCAGTGCTGAGCTTCAGTCCTCCCAGACTGCCCACCCGCAGGCTCATCCTTGAGGAATCCCATCCTAGCTGAGCTAGCATCAGCTGCATAAAAACCGATCATGGTGCTCGGGTCACCAAGACAAGCAATGTGGGCATTTACAGGGCCAGCCACCAACACGTGCCAAGGGTGCCCAGGACAGTTACACGGGGTAATTACAGGTGTGGGCTCACCACCAATGCCTCCATTCTATCTTACCCATAATACCACTTTGTGTTTGGATCTCTACCCAAACTTCAGGAATGAGCATACAAAAGGACCGCTAAACTGTTATTTGCTGCTGGAAAGCTTCCAAGACCAAAGTAGATGATACTCTGCAAAACAGGAATTTTAGGCACCTGATACAAGTTAAGGGTTTTAAGACCGTATGTAAACATGACAACCGTATTACCAAATTACTTTTTTATACTGAGGCAGGAAGGTTTTAGTATGTGGTTAAATGCATTCACAGCCGTCATCTAGGAATCTGACAACCCAGCCAAGCAAGCAGTGCCGGCTCAGGTTGTCTGAGAAAGTTGCTGAAGATGTTTAAAAGGCCAGAAAACATCCCACAAGCAGAGGTCTACCTCCAAAAATAAGAGGGGTTCCCCTCACTTGAATGCTAGGCTTCACCATTAGCAAAGCCTAAACCCAAGCCATTTTAAGGTGGCTGCGACTTGCAATCAGCTCTGCATCTCCCAGCTGCATGCCTGGCAAAGCAGATCACGAGAACAGGATCACTAAGACTAGTCCATACCCCAGAAACAGGCCTGGTAAGGTAGATAAGATAGCATACTACTGTCCCTTGAGACAGTTCCCCATGGCACTTCTTACGTTTTCCTTCTACAGTTAGACCTTTCTTACTAGTTCCACTTTCTTCAGGAAAGAAGAACAAAGACTTGTTTTCACACTCCTCAATTAGCATATTTTCAGATTTACCAATTGCTAATATAGATCTTTGATGTGCCATGGGGAAATCCATATTGTGTTAGAAATACTTCAGTTTCAGAACTTCCCATGAAAATGTTTACTGCACAATCATGGTGAGTTTCCTCAGTTTAATCATTATTTTGAAAGCAGGTAAAGCTGGAAAGAGCTACTCCTAACTGGAAGACGGCCAACAAGGGCATCAGCACTACAGTTACATAAAACTGTAGTGGTGCAACGGTGTGATCAAGTCTTCCCTAGTGATGAACAAGTCATAGGGCAGGTCAGAGTCAAGGTTAAAATATCACGACTATCTCCCAGTCTTTCCAACAAAAATCACATCTTCCTTAATAATGCATGAAGATCACCAGAAAGCACAAAGAGCACGGGTCTGTCTCTTGCAAGGGAACCCATTCAAAACTGACTTAATGCCTACTACAGATTTGAGATTCTGTCACCCTAAGGCTCATTTTAATGTTTCTGTAAGTTGTTTCCACATCCCAACTGCTGAATCCAAGACACTTCGAACTACAACAAGGGCTCAAAACTATGCTGGACATGAAAACCACATTTAACATAGGATGAAATAAGAATACTGCATTTTGCAATGCAGTCAACTTTCTCTGGCAATTATCACATTTAATTAACATCTCCATTAACCACACTTAATTAGCAACTCCATTAACACCACTTCACTTCTGAAATTATAAAAAGTTCAAATTCTGAGTTAACTAAGGATGAGACTGCTCTAATAAAGCACATGGTTTTCCTTCTCCCCTGTCATCTTTCAAGACCAAGCTGAAACTCTTTCCTTTCCAAAACCTATACACCTATACTGGCAATTAGGACATCCATCTGCAACCACCTAAAATAAATTTTCTTGCCACTGGATTAGAATAATCAAATACATAACTCTGCATCCCCTGCCATCCTCTGGCATCCAAGTATCTTAGCCTAATTTACTCTTTTTGGTTCATGACATTGTACAGTATCATAATCATTAGAACTCCAAGTGAAATGCACAACTTGGAACAAAGAGACATTAGAGTTGCAGTATATATACTGGTGCACCACATGACAGTTAACTTTACACAGTTCACCACTGACAGAGCATTTATATTTTCTTTTCAGCCAGAAAAAACCTTGTAAATATCCTCTCATTTTGTCCGTAATAAAAAATGTCAGTGTAAATATAAAATGAAGGAAGTTCACAAATGCTCACCAGCTGGAACTCAAAGACGGTCTGCTCCTTCAGTTCCTCCAGAGGGAACTGGGATTCAGGAAGGGCTCTAGAAGAGTCACCATTTCTGTGCCCATATATTAGGCATGTGTAAATAAACACTGGGCAGCAGACAAACAAGGGAGGTCATTACATTTGTGACAACTCCATACATACTGAGGTTCTATGACTCCATATTCCACCTCTCAGCTAACATGCAATCAAATTCATTAAACTAGAGACAGTATCAGAACCTGAACTTCCTCAAAAGAACAAACACTACCCAAGTGACAGACACTAGTTGGTTGTTAACAGAGAAAACTTAACAGGAAGATAGTTTATGGTGGTGCTACTTTATGGGGATAACTAAGATGACTTCTTCAAACGGTGAAAATGATAGAAATTTATCTAGGATAAGCCTAAATTAAATGTCTAAAGTATATTTCAACTGGCTTTGCTACTTCAGTGCAAATCTTTGTGCAGAACACTTTCTAAAGTACTGCATATGGGAGGAAATAAAGCAACACAATAGGAACACAATACCCAACATGCCAGCAGTAACAGAACAGCCTATCATGGCCATTTTGATTTGCCAAAAGTAAAACTATTAAGACAAAACAATTTTTCTTCACTGCATTTTTATGTTGCCTGTTGTATTGAAATAAACATGGCTGCCTTCCATACACAACCAAAAGCATAAACACTTGCAATTTTCCTAGCAGAGCAGCGGCCTCAGAGAATACACCAACTGTGAAGTAACATTTTCCAGAAATTCATAACCTACGAAGTTGAATGCACAATGCTCTGCCAAAAGAAAGAAAATCTAGCCTGATCACTGTACTGCTCAACTACATACTCATTAAGCCCCCCCCAATAAATGTTTTATAGCAGTCAACAAGTAGCTCTATTGAGCAAAAAAACTTACGAAGTCTTATTTCATTCCCTATCCTTCTGTCCTGCCAATCCAGGACAGCAAAGTCTGTAATGTTGTGCAATATCCAAGTCACAGGGTAATCAACCCTATGTAAAGAAATTATACTGTAAACATATAGTTTTATTTATAATAGACTTTCCTTCTATAATGGTAGTAAGAAAATGACACCTTGAGAAGGCAAAGTCAGGAGCAGTTAACTAATGAAAGTCAAGGACTCATATTGTTTTACTAATGCAATACTCAGCAAATGCCAAGGCATTACTGATTATTAAAATGAAAAAGATAAAGTTAAATCTTACACATTGCATAATGCACAGTAAATTTAATTTGCTCTTTTCTGCTTACATTTTTATTTTTAATTAGTTCTACTCAATTTATTTCAGAAACTGAAGCTTAATTTTAGGGCAAACAGATCAAACCGCTCTAGAAAGAACACAAGTTATTCTTGCTCATCAGAAAGAACAGCAATAAAATGCCTCAAACTAAATTCAAACTTTAAGTTTTCAAATAACAATTCAGGGATTTACTACTCCAGCAGCTAACAGGCAGACTGTTTTCCTAGGGTTGTACTTCAGCCTAAACGAGTGAAGCAGCTTGGGCTGTCCTCACTGACACAGCAGATAAACTTTTGTCCAACCATCCTCTCATTTGCTCCTTTCCTTCTTACAGCTACAGCTTAATAATTAAATAATTTTGGGGTTGTTTTCTTTCTCCCCTCAGTCTACCTCCCAGTAGCAATGAGAAATCACTTTTCATCTTAAGACACAACTTTGAAAATTAACAGGTTCACTAACAAGGTACACTGAACGCAGTTAGTTACTGTATTGATGCCTTAGGTTTTAACTTTTATGTTTTTCAAATCCTGTACTGCTTAGTGTGTAACTCCGAAGCTTCTTGTAGCCTGTTCATTTCTGCTCTCTTGTGCTGAGCAGTCATAACAAAGCCTCTCCGGGCCTGCTCTTCAAGGACACCCAGACCGTCCTAGGCCCAAAAAGTGTAAACCAAAAGCCTCTGAAAGGGGGGGCAAGCTGAGGGGAATTACATCATTAAACTGAAGCTTTAATTGGAGAATTAACCCTGAGATGCAAATGAACCAAACCTATAAAGGTGTGAAGAACTTGTGACCTGTCGTCCATCTTGGGGTCCTTCTTGGCAGCAGCCTCTGGCTCCCCAGGGGTACCTTTGAAGGCCCTTCAAATAAATACCTAACTTTATTCCCTTTACTCCTGTCTAGTCTCTGTTTTTAGGTGGCCTCTTAAGAAGGATCAGTATGATCCAGTACTCAAATGTCACAAATCATACAGCTAAAAAAATCCTAAGGGATGAAAATTAGATTTTCAGCACACTCTAGACAGAATTCCCACCAACTGTCTTCACAAAAAACCCCCAGTATATTGTCAGTTTCCTTGATATCTCAACTACTGTAATAATAATAAACAAAGGCTGGACAAATAATTTTACCATCACCAATAAAGATATTTATTCTTTACTCTGAAGTGGGGTAAACAGCATCATTTGAAACAATTTGCCTGTTTCTCAATATTAAGGCAAATTCCAACCACCTTCTAAACATTTCTGGTAAGACTCAAAGGTTACTAAAGTAGATTAAACAAATTATAATCTATAAAATGGATTTATGTGAAATTAAAACCTATGGGTAGACAAGTTCTTCAGATTAACACTTGTGATTTCCTCCCTTTAGGAAACCTTAGGTTCAGGTCACCTAATAAAATAAAAATATGCTAGCAACATCCTCAACACTGCAGAACATCTACTAAGACACCCACTTCGTTTGAGATCAATGGACTTGAAAAAGGCAGTTTAAGCAGTTTTACCCATAGAAAATGTGAGAATTTCAGCAACACAGAGTCATATTCCAAACTCTCTGGCTCATGACACCAAAAGATTTCAGTGTGTTTAATAAAAAAAACAAAGTCCTTGTTAAACAACACTAATGACAGTTTAAAGTATTTTTAAGCTTGCAACACTAATTAACATTACCATATTTGTACTAAGAAGTGGGACATTGCTCTAAAAAGAAAGGAGGTAGATTGAAAATAAAGCCGAACTCTGCCTTTGTCCTGGACTGTAGCTCATAAAACATTTACATCTCTAACACGGTGTCAGAGACTGCTCAAGAGAGGTTCTTCTGACCTCAAGTAGCAGCTTCATATGGAGACTTTTTAATTATTATGACATACAAAAACAGATGTGTTAAACCGACAGCTAGAATCCTTACCACAACGTAACAACCATGATATCTGAATGCCACATGGATCAGCACAGCAAATGGGCAACAGACTGAATTTCCCCCTTGCAAGCCCTCCTCAGCACCACATCACAAAACCCAAATGACCCTCCCATGAACACACTGTAATACAGCACTAAGACAGCTGGGCTCAGTGATGGAAGTCTAACAGCACCACAACACACTCTCCTGCCTCCAGCAACAAGACTTCCACAAAACTCATCAACTAGGAGTAAGTAGAAGACTGAATCTGTATTTCTGTAATTACTGATTCACATTAATTGTGAGTACATAATTCCAAATTCCTAAGTTCTTTTCCTCTCAATAGCCAATAAAAACTAGAGAACTCAAGACACTTCTAAAAATATATTAGTCATCTGGGGCAACAGGCACATACTCAAATGTTTCATGAAAATTAGGCTCAAGGGATACAAAAAAGATAAACAATTCCTTTAACGTTGCAGTAGGGGGAGGAGGAAAGCATAATGAATTTTACTTCTCTTTCAGGAAGCTTCTCCAAGAACATAAAACATTGGAAGAACCTCTGGTGTTTATTATCACACACCTCAGATGGGAGTTACTCAAATGCACTTTATAAAAATGGTGTATTTCAATATTTTAAGATTACAAACAGCAGAGTAATACTGTGAAAGACTGACACTCCATAAGCCAGTCATCACAAACTGTAGTTCGATTAAAATGAGGGGTCATGCAAAACAATTTCTGCTTACAAAGGAGAAAAAAAGCAGTTGCCCAAATGCAGCTCTGAGACTATTTCCCCTTTTTCTATGCATCCACAGAACCAAATTAGTACTCCCACTCAGAAGCTCCAAACAAATAAGTAAGATATGACAACTTAATCTCCCTAACAAAATCCACTGAGCAAAAATAAAGCTAATTAAGAACAAGGCCAGGTTGTTTAGCAACTCCCAAATTTCTTTTGATGTTTTGAGGATAGCTATTTGAGGACAGAGAAGTTTTAAGAAGACCCTGTGACCATAATATTACTTAGAAATGAACTTACATTGAATGTTTCCATTACTAGGCTTAGAATAAGGAAGGTGAAGCTATAGGCTTTTATGAACAGAGGTAGTGCCATGCAGTGACAAATGCTTGCAACCTTCATCCCATCTGCACTTTCTTTCATCTCAGCTGAGCATGTATTATTCAGAATCAGCAATTCAACAAGTACATGGCATTGTAGAAATACTAAAGAAAGGGAGTCTCTGTTATAAAACATTACTGCAATCCTGCAACAGGGTTAGTAACACACATAATTTAACACACTTGTATCCTTAATAAGAAGGCTGTGGCAGAATCAATGTCTAACCACATTAAAATAAGGCAAGAAAAAAGGCACTGTGTATCTCCCTTCTTAAATATGTCTTAAAAATAGTAAGTCAGATTATCTTAAATTCGTATCTCAACATACATCAAACACAATAGAAGAACCAACCTCTACTTTAACACCAGCTCGTTCCTTGAGTGCTACTAATATTTGTTTTTTGAAGAGAACTTTCCTTTCTTCTAAGACTACAACAATGGCCATGTCTCAATAAAACAGAGAAAGCATTATTTCACCTAAAATTTACATATTGAGTGGCCTGCCTATACAGAATTCTTGAATAATTCTGTTTCCAGAAAGATAACTCTATTTTTCCTGGACATGTTATTTTTTCACCACAAATGAGCAAACCAACTTGAAGATATTTAGTATTGAAAGCAGCAATTGGTCATTAAACTTTTACATAACTTGAGAAAGCATTATGTTTCGACAAAATACATTTTTAGTTCTGGACATACTATGCCATGTGTACTTATTACCATGTATAATTTTAATTTCATGCTTATTTAATTTTTAACTGGGAATTGCTTTTGATAAGAAGAGATGCTATTAACACTTAAAAAAAAAGGCAAGTCAAATTAATTTCTGTCACATAGAAATTCTTCATTAATAAAGGAATGCCGGCCCACAGCTCAGGGTGGAAGCAAATATGGCAAGCAAGGATTGACCTAAGAATTAATATATATAGCGTTGTGGTTTAAAAAAAAAACGGATTCACAGCTTTATTTCAGGCTGGCCCAACTCAGCTTAACAAAGCTTAGCTCAGCTTAACAAAGGTATTGTGCAACAGGGCTTTCAAGCATCTAAAGCACAATAGGTGACATGACAATTCATCCCTCTTACAATTAAGTAGTTCTTAAAGATATACATAAAATTCAACTGGTCTTTCCAGGAACTATCTTACTACAGGAAAATAAGCCTCTTAACAAAAGCTACTAGTTACATTTACAAACTCAAAATCTATTTTACAATTGTTTGATTGCCTAAGTGTCGCACTTTATTTCCCTAGTTAAGTAAACACTCTCAAAAGGACTATACAAAAACTGCAATCATTACTATAGACAGCATTTAGCCAGTAAGAGGTGAACTTTACACTACTTGAAGAGGATCATATTATTTCTTGTATTAAAACAAGCATAAATAGCATTCTTTCAAATGAACAGTTTTTAAAATTAAGTCTGTGTTAATCTGTCAGCAGCAGGTGTCTGAATGAGGAATCTACTTGAACTTCTTAACTAGATGAGATCTGAACTGCCCCCTATGTTACTCAAGGGGCACAGCCGGTATGAAGACACCAGCATCCAGAAGAACAAAATTATGTGAAATAAACACAGCAGAAAAAAATACGTAGAGCACATTACCTAACTTGTATTGCAGAGTTTATGCACAAATGTGCATTATTTATTATATACCTTAATAAAAAAAATTCTTTGTGGTTTTTCCACATTTGGGAATGAATAGCTATGTTTGAAACATACAAATGAAATGAGCAGGACAGACCATAATTTCCTTCACCTACTTTTGCTACTGATAGACAGAGAGAATTGATAACTCTCCTGCTCAAACAAACTCAGTAACAAACCTAGAAAAACACTGAGGAAGACTGTTACTTTGGAAGGACATAAAGAAGTGCAATATTTAAGAAATGCGGGAAACCAAGGCAGAGGAACTGATCTGTGTAACTGGGATGGAATTGTAAATCTTCTTCATAGAAGTGTTTTCAGAGAGACTGACATGCCTAAATACATACAGAGGGTCTGAGAAATTATTTGACAGGTATCAGAAAAGTAATGATAAAAGTTTAGATCAAAAAGACCACCTTTTGAAGATTTCTGCTGCCCCTCAGATACAGGGAATTTAGCTCATTTAGTTCCGGATACCAATTGTTCATACTTCTGGCTGCCTTTTCATTGTCCTGAAGCACTTGAATACTGTTTTACATCTCTTTTTTTGACTGATGACAAAAGGAGGGTATTAGCATTTTTTATCATACTGCTGTGGTAGAAACAAAACAAGTAATGCTTTAACACTGCAACAGAAAAAATTACATTTAACATTGACATACTGTTCCTTTGCAACTCTCCTCTGTAACGAGAGTCACAGTAAAGCACAGATGATTATTCCAAAGTCCTACAGGGCCTAATCACACCTCTCTAGGCCTACGTTTCCATTTATTTCAAACACAATGTAACATTGCTGCATGCACAGAAATGTAAGCCAAGGCCACAAAAGCTTAACAGACATCTCTTAATCCATCCCGTAAAAAGAGTGAAATCTCTTAACAGTTTTCTGATTAAAAATTTATCTCCCTTTTCAGTCACTTGGAGGGCAGACTTTCCAACTGGACATACCAAGGGGGACCCTTATCACTTTATGGAAGTATCTGAATGGAGAATGTCAGAGGATGGATCCAGGCTCTTCTTAGAGCCAAAAGGTCAAGAAGAAGTGGGCAGAAACTAAGGCACAGGAAGTTCCACTTGAATATAACGAAGAACTTCTTTACTGTGTGGGTGACCGAGCACTGAAACAGGTTGCCCAGGGAAGTTACGGCATCTCCATCACTGGAGAGATTCAAGAACCATCTGGACACAATCCTGTGCCATGTGCTCTGGGATGACCCTGCTTGAGCAGGGAGTTTGGACCAGACCCACTGTGGCCCCTTCCAACATGACCCATTCTGTGATTATTCTTGCACAGCACTCCCCTAGTCTACTTCCAGTCAACAGGCAAGTACAGTTTGTGCCTTAGAACACACATCTCACTTCACAAGCTTGAAAGCAGCAAGAAAAAGGGAAACACTGCTCAAGAGGAAAAGAAAGGGTGCGAAAGTTTACATAAGAGAATTCCAGGATATTTCACTATCTGTTTAAAATTTCCACAGTAGGAAAATAGGTGACTAACACATTCAAGAGATGTGTTTGAATAACCTAGAAAGTGTTTAGGTTTACAGGATGAGCAATTTGTTTTAAAAGCTTACACTTCAGATATTGATGCACTTTTGTTCCCTAAATATTCATTGCCATAGACCTTCCTCTTACTACAGGTTAATGTATTTCAAAATACTATTTCACAAAACAACACTTCTGACAAAAATGTCAGTAAATACAAATTTTAACCTACAGTTTAATTCTGAGATTACTCCCTGTACATATAGGTGCATGCAGAAAGCTCCGATTTCAGAAAAGTGATAAAATATTCAGGAAAAATTTGGTAACCCGTAAGTGCCTTGGTAGTATTTCTTTAACAGACTGAAGTACTGAAGGGATACAGATTCATGACAAAATCCAGACATGAATTCCCTGTATGATAAGGCTAATGCTATCAAATGTAAACCTACACTAGTTTAGTAGGAAAGCAAACCTGCAGAACAGAGTAAAAGAGTAAAAACACAAATAGTAAAAGCATTCTTATACTACTAGCAAATATCACCGGGATAAAGGAACAGATAATGGACTTAAGATACTTTTTAGGGTAGCTTTATTATTATAAGTTAGGAAGTCTGTTAAAGGCCTTAAAGGAAATAGATCTTCTAATACTGAAGTTACAGCAGGGAACACCTGCAGTGAAGTACAATAAAGTCTGGTGACCCTTTCATAATTCAAGCGAAAACAGAAAGACCGTCGTAATCTTACGCTGAATATAAAGAACACTTCTTTTAAGTGCTACATTTACTTCCAGAAAGGAAGCATTTTTACACTACAACAAACTACTGACAAAATGTAAGCATAAGTGTTAAGAACTGCCTTTTGTTGCCAGTACCATTTTTTTCCTTACTGAAGAGCTACATGGGGAATGATCTCTGTACAGAGAGAGACTTTTTCCTGAAAATGCCTAGGAAATTGCATAAAAGCCTGACTTTGTAAACAAATGCAGTTACCATTGCAAGTTGGATGCCATTAAATTAATATTATCCACAGTAATGTTATTATAGCATCACCTCCCCTCTCAGCCAAAACAGAGGCAGAACACTCTCTTCCAAAGTCTGCACAGCTTCAGTGATACTTGGCTTACTGGATACTTTACACTGAATAGGTAGAAATGGCCAGGAAAACAAATGTAAACTGTCAATAAATAGGTTTTTTCTTAGAAAGCAGCCATGTCCCAAAACATGGTTAAGGAATAATTCTAATCAGGGGCCACTGGGGTATGCAGAGCAATCCCAGTAAAAAACTACTACATAATTTACAAATTGCTATCTTGACTACAGCCTAGTAGCAGGCAGCTCATCAGAAACTAATAGTTTTCATTACTTCATCTTCAAAAAAGCAACCCAAAAGCACAAGTTCAGTAAACTGTATATTCCATTTCTGTAAAGTCAGAGGCAAGTAGAATACGTTAAAGCATGATGCTAAGTAAAAAAATCATTCCCTTATGATTAGCTTACATACCAAAGACAAGCAAATTCACCAAATCTTGTATATAGTCAGTTATTTTCTCTTTTCCAAAACATAAAATATGTTTACATATAAAGCCTTAGCAGATTTAGAAGGCAGACTGACTTGAACATATTACATCTACAATCCAATGAATGCTTAAAACTACAATATATATTTGTTTAAACAGAACAACTATAAACAGAAACCTTCAGAGGACCTATTTACAGATCTGAATTCCATACTCTCACAAATAAAAGAACATAAAAACAGCAAGAGAAAATTCCCAATGTCAAAGTCCTAATAGCAATAGTTTGGAAAGCAGCTGCATCAACAGGTTACAAACAAACAGCAATACTTATTAACATTTGATGCAGCCTCCATTTCAGATCAAGTCTCCCACTAATACATCTTCACCCTAGCAACCTACACCAGATACCTTAACTTCATGTAGAGAAACAGAGGACTTCATCCACCTACATGAATAAAGACTTAGCATTTAATACCATCATATTAATATCACAATTCTTACCTTATATCAATAATGTTAAATTAGGGGTTTGTATCTTCCATTCAGTGCTAGTTAAAAGCAAGCTTTTTCAGGTACTTTTCAAAAGCAATTTTCGGTATTAATATTCCAAACCTCTAAATTTAAAAAGTACAAGCACAAGTCTTATCTTTTACTGATTGTATGAGCACATACTTTTAAATTTCTTTTCTACCAGAGATCCTCACAACAGAATAACACCAAAAAATGGTTATACAACCGATCCAGCAAAAACTCACCTCAAAAATATTGCCACTGAGATCCACTGAATAAATGGAATGCTACTTTCTATCCATAAGTACTAAACTTGAAAGCAAACTTCAAATTAAAACCCTGTCTGAAGGCAGTAGAACTAGTAACACTTAAAAGAGAGCTTCTAAAAATATCAGAAAACAGAAACTTTTCAGCATTTTTTGTTTGTCCAGAAAAAAGCTTCTAAAAAGGTGAATGATTCTGGACGCAATTCTGTTTTTCTTAAAACACAAACCAGCCACCAATCCCTACCTCCTTTAAAGCCACCATTCAAGGAATAGTGACGTGAATCACTAAATCTACGCTTGCCTGTTGCGGGGTGTTCAAAGTATGTTTCATGGAGAGCTCACTCTCCTTTGTGATCAGACTTCTCTCATCCCAGCTTTGACTGTACAGTTACAGTGAGGAAATGGTTTTCATAGTAATAAATAATTGCTTTAGCATTAACAGCAGTTAATACTACCTGCATAGACAGAATCTACTCCAGCTTCTTCTTGAACCCTTCACTATGTCCACTACTCTCAGACATGCCTCCTTCCACCTGTCCTGCAATTTCCTCTTTGCAAGGCCCGCTGTCCGAGCATCTTCAATTCTCTTGCAGCTGCCCCAACCCCCCCCCCC
>VXAC01001329.1:467710-509979 GCA_013399225.1 Rhipidura dahli
GCCCATCGCCTCGAGAGGGGAGACGCCGGCAGCTCGGCCCCGCGCGCGCTGAGACACACCGGGAGCACCGACTCGGCCACCGCCTCCCCCCGCCGCGCCCGCCGCCGCCGCCGCTCCAACTACATCCGGGGAACTCGGGCGACGCCGCGCTCGGTCAACGTCGGCTCTTTCCGGCTCTTTCCGACGCGCTCCGTCCCCTCTGTCCCCTTTGCTCTCGGGCGACT
Organism: Rhipidura dahli; assembly: GCA_013399225.1. Classification (NCBI taxonomy): domain Eukaryota; kingdom Metazoa; phylum Chordata; class Aves; order Passeriformes; family Rhipiduridae; genus Rhipidura; species Rhipidura dahli. Next base: position 467,935 of record VXAC01001329.1, read on the forward strand.
CTGCCTTCGGTAAACATCGGCTGCCTCCGCCGAGCCCGACGCCCCTCAGTCCCTCCCTTCGGCAAACATCGTCTGACTCCGCCGAGCACGATGCCCTTCAGTCCCTTCCTTCGGCAAACATCGGCTCCTTCCGTAACGCTCAGCCCTCCCTGCCCCTCCCGCCTCGGCCCAGTCTCCCGAGCGCTACCTGTCTTCGGAAAACATCGCGATTTTCCGGAGAGACGTTTCCCCACGGCCGTCAGGGCGGCGTCGCGTTCGGAAGCGCTCGGGTGTTTCCGTGACCCCTCACGGGCCGGCGCGGCCGTTGGCGGGCGTACGGGGCCGGTTGGCCGAGGGCAGTGCGGCCTCGGTGGCAGAGCTGCTCTCTCGGTGGGGAGGAATCGCGATCCTGCCAGGCAGGTGGGGGCAACAGAGGGAATTGCGGGGGCGGGGGGGATAGGAATGGGAAGGTCTCCTCTTACCTACCCCCTCCTCCCCTTCCGCCCGGGCACTCGATGTACAGGCAGGAGCCATTTTGTGCGCGGCGCGTGTTCCGCAGGGCCGCGCTCGGCGGCGAGGAGGGTGTTAAAATGTCCCTGGGGCGGCTGCCGCGCGGGTCGGGCCTTGGTCCCGGTGTGTCCCTGGCGGGTGTGAGCGGCGGGCGAGGGGCTCGTCGTGGCTCCGGCACAGGCGTTCCGGGTCACCCCAGTGTTCGGGGAGCTCCGGGCGCTCCGTGTGTCGGGAAGATTCTCCGCCTGCTGAGCCCCTCAGGGTGGTGCCCGGTGACAGGGCGAGGAGCGATGGCTATAAACTAAAACACAAGAAGTTTCACCTCAGCATGAGGGAGAACTTCCTCGTGTTAATAAGGGTGGAAAAGCGCTGGAACAGGCTGCCCGGGAAGGGCGCGAAGTCTTCTTCTGTGGAGACATTCAAAACCCACTTAGATGCGTTCCTGTATCACCTGCTCTAGGTGACCTTGCTTTGCCACGGGGTTGGACTGGGTGATCTCCTGAGGTCCCTTCCAACCTTTAGAATTCTCTGATTCTGTAGTTCTTGATCATTTCTGATCAGGTTCTCGAAGTTTGAGGTACAAAGCATCCTATATTTAGGATTGTATAAAAATATTATAAAACATATCATAAATATTTTGATACCATTGCCATGACAGTGTCATGGGAGCCAGCAGTTTTCAGTAAAGGTTTAAGGGCAGATGCCGAATTTTGCCTTGTCCCCCCGCTGAAAAGGGAAGAGGCACATCTCAGAGTGGACGTGTTAACCTTAAATAGAGAACTTTGCCCCGTGGCTTCATCTGTGCTAGTGAAGCATTATTCATGTTAACACTCTCACAAATTTTTCTGTTTCTTTGTTTGTTTGTTCTCCTTTAATTGGAGTGCAGAAGGCCGTTGCTGAAAGGGGACTTCAGGGAGTGAGTGCAGGATGACTCAGCAGGGAGCTGTTCTTCAGGGTTACAATAATGAACTAGTGAAATGCATTGAAGATTTATGTATGCAAAAAGAAGAACTGAACAAACAAATCCAGCAAGCAGAAGAGGAAAAGAGTAAACTCCAGCATGAAATCCAAGTCCTCAGTGAACAGTTGGAATGTGTTTGTGAAAACCTGGCCCAAAAGGTGGCTTCACGGAATGAGCTTGATAAAATACTCGCTGAAACTGAAGCTGCTTACATGAAGATTTTGGATAGCTCTAGAACTTTACTTAATGTCCTGAAGAAGGAAGTGGGAAGCCTAAAGCATTCACCAGATCTGAAAACCAATGTAACGTGAAACAGTCAAATGTTTGGACTCTACAGTGCTAAAATTCCACTAGGTGAGAAACGTGGTCAGCCACAGAACCTTATAGCCACAGTATAAGCAGAGAGGGATTTTCTTCCAGTCTTTCTGTATGTTTTATTATTTTCAAATGCACTAGAAAATAGATTAAATAAAGTTGCTGTTTTGCTTAAAAAAATCTACTTAATTGAACACTTTAAAACTTAGCAAAATAGGTAGTTGAGGCAGATGTGAGACTGTCAGTTTTGACATTATGATGCTTCAAGACTTAAAACAAGGACATGTTTTATTGGTTGACTTCAGATGTCTGCTGGTAAATCATTCTCTGAAAACTAGTGGGTACAAGTCAATCATTCTACTTTTTTTCACTTTCTGAATGCTTAGGCTTTACTGTTGGAACCAAGTAGAAATGAGCTACTTAGCTTCCTCCAGGAGCTTGGAGTTCTGTCTGATGCATGCACAAAGACAACCCTTGTTTACAATAATTGTCTATTTGAATAATAGAGGGATAAGGTGAGAAATCAGGACTAATGCAAGGCATGGAGGCTTAAAATTTAATGCTGTATGTGGTTTGTGCATCTTTTGAAGCTACTCTTCAAAGCTTTGTTTAGAAAGGAGATGTGCTGCAGTGAAAGGTTTGGTGCAAGTGCACAGACAGCTACACCATGAACGCTTGGACCAGTAATTCATTTGGGGCTGTGAAAAATATGTCAGTAGTGACTAGAAAGTCCTGAAAAAAATCGCTGGGGTCCTGTTAAAAATACAGAGGTAAAAACCAAAGAAGATAGTCCTTCTAAAAGAAGGTAAATACCAAAGAAGATAGTCCCTCCTGGCTAAAAGCCAGTAATAGAATTTTTGGAAGCCTTTTTAGTGCCTTTTAGTTCTATACTGATCTTTTAAATAATTGTAATAAGATTGTAGAGAATTGTGAACATCCTGGAATGATGCGAAATTAATACAAATGAAAGGTGAAAGAAGAAAATGAGAAGTGGTTTGCAGCTATCAGACATTCTTACAGAGGACATTAAAATAGAACTTAATTAAGAGATCACGGATGGCATAACATCATGGCATAAATTTCAAGTTAATGCTGGTTTTTATTTTTCCTGAACCTTCCTGTTTATGCATGTGTTCATACACGTGCATTTTGTCCCGCTGTTGCGTGTTACAGCAGTAACTTTTTAAGCTGTGTCTTGTCAAATCTTCATTCAGTACCAATTAATTAAATTGAAAGAAGTGTAGTTGTAATCTCCTTACTTGATAATGGTGTGTCTCTCAGGTGCATGCACAGAGGGTATGGAGATGTGAATAGTTTTGGTAATAGCTCTTCATCAGTAATAGGAATCAAATTTTATGTTCTTCTGGTTGCCATGCTACATCAGAGATGAGAGCAACTGAGGTAATCACAGTTTACTTGTATGGCAATTGCAGGGGCTTCCCTCTGGGGAATTCCCAGTGGGTAACCCTGGGGTGATAAAATTACATCATCTCAGGGGTGCTGCTGTTGTAGTACTCTAGCACTCAGGAGCACCTTGTTTATATTGAAGTGAAACACAAAAATTTTACTATTTTTAGTAGCAAAACCATTTTTAGTGGTTTATTTGACTGGACATTTTATGACATTCTGTCTTCCCTTAGACTGGTAGTAGTAACTGATTTACAGTGAAATGTGAAGACTCAGGAAAAGTGTTAAAGAGCAAGAACTTTGAGTTGCAAATGTAAACTGCTTCTTATTAGCTGCAATGGAACTCAAAATTGTCTGAAAAATATTTATATCGTAGAAAGCTCATTTATAGAGAACAGTAGAGTTAATTTCTAGTATTGGTCTCACACAATAATTACAGGTTTGTTTGCCTTAGAATTATCATAAATAATGCCTCTTGTTCTACTGAGGCTGATGAAACTAAAGTTGTTTTAAGAGAAGCCTTATGAGGCTTTGAAGAAATCTGTTTCCAGACATTATTATGTAGCTATTACAGTGTCAAAACTAAATATCTGGAGATGCTTTAATTTTTTTTTTTACAAAACTAAGGGAAAAATGTAACTGTTGACTAGTATTTGTACACACACTGGGGCCTCCCAGCTTTCCAAAAAAAGTTGAAATGTTGCTAGAATGCCACTCAGTGATCCCAATCTAAAATTTCCATTTAAATTCACATTTAAAGGTGGAGACAAATATCTCTAGGACTTGCCTATTTTTAGAATAACTCCCAAGTGTGGCAGTCGTTGGTGCATCTGTAGAGTTGCTACTCAAAAGTAGTGCTTACCATTATATTCTACATTGACTCAAATGAACCCTTTTATTGAAGTGATAACCTTTTTTCACTGCTTTTCCAGACACTATAAATCTTGACATAAATAGCTTTTGTTAAACAACTTCACTTTGTTCAGAAGACGTGCAAACTGAGTTGGTCCACAGTATCGCTGGAAGAGAAATGATAATTTGCAGATGGCAGTAGCTCTGCAGGGATGGCCTGAAACAGAAAGTTTACCTTAAATAAGGCAAGTCGTAAGTTTAAAGTATCATACTTATTCCTAACTTTTATATTAAATGTACATGACTCTCTGAGTTCGACCTGATGCTTTACTGCAGTGCTTACAGTCTAGGAGCCTTAATGACAGAAGCTTGGTTCCTAATCTAAACTGCTGTGTTGGGTGTTTTGTGTCTTATTTCATATGTGGGGAGACAACGGGTTTTGAAACTCGCATCTGTGCCTGATTCAAAGATTTAGTGAAATGCATCTAGAGAATTGGTCTAAAGTCCAGGATTTATGTAAAGGCACCTCTACCTAGTTTCCAAGTAACAGAACATAACTGCAAGGTATCTGATGATTCCCTGCTTTTATAGCAATGCTTCTTGAATATGTACCCAACACTTAAAACACTAGTGATCAACAGTTTTTTCAAAACATTTGACTGTTGACTTCTTGCAAGTAAACTGAAGAGAGTTTGGCACTTACCAAAGAAACTGCTTGTGGCTGGTATGTTGAAATAGTTTTCTGTGTGTAAGTGATTATAGGAACCACTGAGTGAAGTCGCTTATGCCAGCAGCCATTCACACCCCATTACTGTCTCTTTTCAGAGGTGCTTACCCTGAAGTTCAGGTACCTCCTCTCCTCACACAGTTTCTGTTAATAACCTTACAGAAATGGAGGTGAGTGGACTGGAGGTTGACCTTAAATTCAAGGGTAGGGAATAAAGAGAAGGTATGGATGTGAAGTCCTGGTTTGGGAAGACTGGAGCATGAGGGGATATGATAGTGAGGTGGAGTTTCTACTAAGTTCTGTCTGCTTTAAGTGTACTTGTACTGAGCTACTGAGTTCTTGCTACCCAATAAATCAAATTTTAGAAATCATCTGAACTTCATCTAAAGTCTGGACTTTCTCCCCCATCCTTTAAATCCACTGACAGTCAGCAAATGAGTCAACCTATGTTTTGTTTTCTCTTTCTGTCTTTTATTTCTGTTCCAGCAGGAGGCTGTGTAATCTAAGCCTCCTGTTTGCTGGGTAAGTGTGCTGCCGGGCTCACACAGGATGCAGTGCTGTTGGTTCCTGTCCTGGTTGCTCTCCTATGAATAGTCCTCATTGAACTGCTTGGGTTTTATAAAGAACCCCAAGTTCTGTGTGTACTTGATGTACTCTGTGTATATGTCAGATTGACCCTGGAGAGTTTAGACAGAGGGTTGGCAGGTTTTTGGCTCTTAACTTGGTGAATGGAAGAGATTTGTTTCCTTGGACTGGGAATTTTTCAGACCAGGAAGATTAGGCATCTTTAAATACCTAAAGAATTGTCCATTCAAACAATGAAGCAAGCTGTAGTCTGAACCCAGGTGACTGGATCTTGGATTGCTGTTTAAGAATTGAGTACAATTCCATCTAGCCCTTGGGGTACAAGTGTGTCCCACTCCAGATTGATAAAGTGGATTAAGCTAAACTGGAACAAGGTACTGGTAATTCTGTAACACGAACATTCAGAAGATCATTAGCCAGAGGGTCAAATGTCTGCAGTTAATTCATCACACAGTTGTGTCTTGTGCAGAAGACCAGTATCTACTACTCCTTAGATGATTTTGATTGTTATGAGAGATTTGAGTGATAAAGTTTAGCTTGTGGCAGTTGCCTTAACTTTCAGTAGTTCATAGATTCTTGGAGTTCTATGCAAGAAGTAGACAAAACAGTTATTTTTTAATAATTTATTTTTTAAATTTTTTCCTTTCCAGGAATGAGCGAAGAAGTATTAATAAATGCTTTAATGTTGATTTGTTTGTGTGTATGTTGGTGGTTTTCTTAACAGATGAATCGGCATGTTTTCCTAAAATCACAGTGTTCTTTTACACTATGTGTGTGTGTGTTTTGAAATATAGATGTATATATTTTCTTTTTTCTCTTTTGGGTGAAGGACAGACTAGTGTTTGGTTTAATTTGTGAACTGACTGCTTTGTCAGTGTCATTTTACTGGGGAGGAGTCAGGCACCATGGCCACTTTTTGGGTGTCTGTTATACGCCTTTTTTAGACCTGGGATGGATTTTTTGTTCTTTGCCCCTTAACTACTTATAAATCTGTCAGGGATTTTATTAAATACCCCAGAATAATCCTTGATGGTTGCCTACATTAGTTGGTTCCAGATGAAGTTTGGTTCACTATCTAGCTGTAAAACCCAGCTATTTGCATGCTAGCTGTTCATAAAACATGGAGAGGTTCAAGCTTGTGGAACAGGGAGCTATGTGGTCATTCATAGCTCTAGCTTGTGGGATTTGTGTGAAAAGCAGTTCAGTGTTGTAGTCTGTATTTACAAAAACATGATGTTTGTAGAATTGGGGCTAGTAGAACACTTGGATTTTGTAGTCATTTCAAAAGTAGCTTCACATGACCTTGTGGGGTGGAACAATTTGCAGACTGTTTGTGCAAGACTATGAATATGGTGCAATAACTACCACAAAAATTTTGTAAATTTTAGTACAAACTTGGGTATCTTATTTAGCAGTGGGATGGAAAACAACAGTGTAAAATCTTTGTGTTTTGATTATAGCACACCTATTGTTTGTGACACAATGCAGAGCTGATAATATCTGTAAGTATGCTTAATTTAAATGTCATATTAAGCATAATATGGCAAAATGTTACTTTTAGAACAGGATTCATGCATATTAGAGGAGAGCAGGCACCTGTAGACAGAGATCACGTTCAAGAAGAGGCATTTGAAAAAACTCCTGTCAGTCTTGCTCTGGAGGTGGGATTGATCGTGAGTCCACTGACTGGGATGGGAGCTTGCTTCTCTCACATCTCACTTCAGGGCCTGTGAAGTTTCATGGGGTGGCTTCTCCTCTCAGCTTTACCAGCACTCCTGTATAGAGTGCGTATACCGGGTCCTGAAGGATTTAGACCAGTGTTGAGTGCTCTGGTTTACTATCTTGTGTGAAGTAGACACACAGCTTCCTGGCCTAAATCAAGACCACAGGAGTGTTAGAGACTATAAAACAAAGTAAGAGGCTGAACAATTTTTAAAACTTACTTCAAAAAATATTTGAAATTACAATACCTAATAGACTGTTCACCCAGCATTTTAAAGCTAAATCTTCATAGGTGTTATTTTTTGAGCTTCATAGGTTTTGTTGCTTCAGTCCGAGCTCCCATAATTGGCTTGAGGTTTTCCATTGATATGGATATATGGGAACACTTCTAGAAAATTATTTACTTCATAGTCCATGACAGATTTGTAATTTACATTCTTTTTAAAACCATATAGTTGATTTAGTTGAACATAGTAAAAAGTATCATATTTCTTTCCTAAAGGCTTTCAAATAATCTCCCTGTCTGTATTCAGAATTAGATCAAAGTACTATTTATAGTATTTTCTTTTTGTTGTTACATGATTATTAACGAGTTCATACAACTTCGATACTCATTCTGATCAGGCATGTCTGTCAATTCCTGACACAAAATCCTCTTCATATTCTGCAAACTTACACTTTTTAAAAGCCTCTTTTTCCTTATACAGTAAGAGCACTTTGAGTATCAGCATGAGAGAGTTTGGTTTTTGAATGTTTTTGTGATATAGTTAGTATTCAGGGCTGAATCAAACACTGTCAGTTGTTTAAAACAAAAAACTGGCAATAATTTTTATATGGTTATGCAGCTGTTCAGTGACAGAAATCCTGCTATACATTTGTGCTGTTCACTGCACAAATAGTAAGTGGGATTAATTACTGGAACTCATGCACCCAAGGTACTTTTTGTTAAATACTTGAGTTCTTCCTCAAGTGTTGTTGCTAGCATGAGTGGAATGGGTACTCCATTCCAGGGGAACATGGGACAAAAGAGGAGCTGCCTTTTTACTAGAGATCATCATCTGTGGAAAGAGAGGAGCATCCTTGTTAGCATTGTCCCTGGTAAAGTGATGTGAGACAATTCAAACAAAGTGGTTAGAATGGTCATAGTTCTCTGTTGTAAAGTTCACTGGAGCAAGCTGATAAAAAGAAAACCCAGTCCATGCTGTCAGTCACAAGGAATGTGATACCCAATTGCAGACAGCTTATCTTTAAATGCAGGAGCTCAGGTGCACCTGGAAGCAGTGTAACTGCTGCAGTACTGGGCTCAATGAGAGCTGTTTTGCCCTGACAAGAAGCAGTTGACCCTGTGGATGCATTTATGACATCTGATACACTCTGGAGTCGCTGGACTTGTTAGAAAAGTGTGACGTCTTCCTGTTAGTGAAACTCGGAATTCTGTGTCTTAGTGACTTATGACTTAGTGACATGACTCTATGAGAAGGATATTTATTTAAAATCCTGTTCTATTTAGTGGTTTTTCTCTAAAGCCTAAAGTGTTCTTGCATTAGATTCAAGTTGTTCAAGTTCAAATACCTGTGACCAAAAATACAGATGCCCAAGTTCCACTGAAGCCCATGAGCCTGTAAGTTTTGGTATTCAGTTTGCAGCACTCCAGGTTCCTGGTCAAATGCAGACTTAATCTTACAGTTAAATTGTGAACTTTGTGGCTCCTCTCAGTTGAAATGATTTGTGAGAAGCCTTGCTCGCTCAGCTTGGAATGTACTTTCGGTTTTTTGTTTGTTTGTTTTTTAATGAAGTATTCCATTGAGGCCTCTCATGGCACTCTGCCATACACATTCATGGTGTGCATGTGAGAATGTTTTCTTTGGGAATGGCAGAAGGAAACTACCTGTACAGCAGCAATTTAACTGAAACAAGATTTGGTTTTATACCATACTTGTTTTTAAAAGTGTTTGAAAATGACACGTATATAAATATATATATTTATATAGGATATATAAACAAGTGCTTCCAATGAACTGATCACATGGTACCTTACAGAGAATGTTAATATCTTTATCCCCCTTGATTGACAGTGGCACTCAGTAGTAATCTGCCCCAAATCAGGGACAGATCTGGGAATGGAGGCTTTGCTTTTTCAGCTGCAGTTGAGTGCTCTGACTTGGACTGGTTCCCAGGGATTGTCCCATTTGGTGTTTTGACATAAAGGGACAGGATTATGCATTCTCAACCTGTGTGTTGGGGAAAGGGATACATAAAACTGACTAGAGGCACACCTTTTTGCTGTTACTTACTCCACATTGCACAAAGCATGATGATGATAAAACGTGTTCATCCTTTCTCCTTGGATAGAACCTGCATGACAAAGTATCCCAACTCCTGAGCAGCCACTCTCACTTTCCAGACCTGCTCTCTCCAAGCCCCTGTTTTGGGACCTGACTGTAGGAGGTGGGGCAGAGGTACAGAAGGAACTTTTAATGATACCTGCTAATTAATTACCTTTCAAAGCCTAACCTTTTTCAGATAACTTGCCTTTATAGACCCTATTGTTTTATCAGGCTACTTATTACCTTATACTAGTCCATGTAAGAGCACCAGATTTTTTAGACATGGAGGCTTCTTGATGTTTAAAGGTAGTGGGAGATCTGAATTCTAGTCCATCTATAACAGCATACAGAACACATAATAGCAGCAGGCTGTGAGGCAACCATATTCTGCCACAGCTTGTTTTGGGTTAATGTATTGAAGTAGTATGGCAAGTGAGGAACTCTGGATATCTGGATGGATGGGGCTCTTCTGTAGTGAAAAGAAGCTGGCTGTATGAATTCAGAGTAAGAACTACTTTAACCTAACTTCAACAGGTAGCACCTGACAGCAGTATTAATATATTCACATATCATATATGTATACACACACACACACACACTCACACATATGTTAAAATGTATATACAAATATACTCAGCATTTTAATAAATACAGAGAGTTCTTGGTAGAAAGCTGTCCAATACTTCAGTATTACCTGCCTTTAGAAAAGACAATATAAACAGGTTGGACATCAACAACTAGCATGAGGTTGTGTATCCTGTTTTATCGGTAACCCCCACAGTCTTGCTTCCACATAAGCCACCATTTGTAGCACCATCCTCATCTTCTCCTGCCACAGCTTTTGTTGCCTCTATTTCCTAGCTCCTTGCTTACCATGTTTTTAGTTATCCCAAGCTGTTGACCAGAAACGTGCTGCTCTTCTGACATGTGGTGGGTCAGAGATACTTTCAGTATCTTGATACTGTCCAGACATGTTCTGGCACACTTGGGAAAATTGTTTGCAAAGATAAACAGATTTCATTCAGTTTGATAGTGCCCCAAAAGTTATGGCTGGATAGGGTGCTAATAGTATATTCTACAGAAACAACAGACACCCTAAAAAAAGGGTGGGGTGGGAAAAACCCATCCTAAAAAGACTTGTAGGTCAAATGGATGGATGGATGGATGGATGGATGGATGGATGGATGGATGGATGGATGGATGGATGGATGGAAATGTGATTTTCCTGATATGCTATGGAGATTAAAGAACAGAAGTTTATTTTGTTTGTCATTGAGGATAAATGCTGACTTTGCTTAAAGTCTTCTTAATAGACCAGATAAAGGTCTGTATGAGGTGCTGTAATTTAATTAATATTAAGGCTGTGTTCAGAGTGATGTGAGTTTGTTCCAGAAATGTTAGCTCCGTGTTTGAGAAAAGATTGTAGCTTGAAACTAGAAAGAGGAAAAGAAATAGAGTGCTGGATCTTGCAGATAATTATCTCATTAAGGAAGCTGTTGTAGGTCACTTGTGTCTTCTTCAAAGCTCTGAGTGTGACCTGTGTTGCAAAATAATAAATATGTGCTAAGAAAGAGTGGAGTATAGCACAGTAAGGCTACTTGTAAGAAGTTATGTCAGGGCATTGTATGTATTCAGAAATTTTCTTTGCAATCCTGCTCTATTTTACAAACTAATCTATTTCCCACTAAGGTGTGCTAGAGCTAAACACTGCAAATGCCTTTATGTGCAGAGAGGAAGGAGAGGCAATTAAAAGTCTGCATGCTGTGAAATCTCTGGGTACCAACAATATCTGCACAGACCTTTACAATGTTTTAGGGAACAATTGGTTTTCCTACTGTCTGGAGTGACTGAACACAATGAGTTTTTAAAATAGGACAGTAGCTCAGTTATTTTCACACTGGCTGAAGTCCTGCTGGTTTGCATAAAGGTTTCTATTTTTATTTACTGATAGCAAAGTCTTGGGGACAAAGTGGCTCTTCCAGATCAGATGCTGTTTTATTAGAGCGCATCATTTCGTCTCTGACTAAGAAAGGGCAAACTTCTGATAATGCAGTGAAAGAACCTGGGGCAGGGCATTATCTGGTACTGGCCTCCATCAAAGACAAGGAAAAGCACAAAGGGACAAAACTGCTGGCCATGGTCTGAATCAAACGGGGTTGCCTGCAAGAGTAGCAAGTGAGAGGGCTTTTCTTTATTTTAACTTCTCCTTCCTACATCATTACTGGGCTGAGTAAGAAAAGAATTTTCTTTTGAATACATGGGATAATTTGCTTCAAGAAAAGCTAGTTCCACATGGGAGGCAGCTAAAGCTGCCCCATGGGATCTTTATTTATTCTTTTCTTCAAAATAATTTCATAATGCAAATTCTAGAAGGAAGCAGCCATTGTAAGGAAAAGAGAAACAAGAAAATGTTGTGTTTGCTTGTCATTGCGGATCTTTTATACTTAAGTAACTTCATTCCTATGTGGTGGAGTTTCTTGGCTGCAAGTACGGCTTGTCCAAAACATGGATTTTTGGTCTCAGATCTGTTCAGTCTAAAATTCCTTTTTTATTTTAGATAAACTTAATAAAGCAGTATACATTGTTACTTCTGTTGTATGTATATTCTATACATATTACATATTACTTACATAAGTATGTTGTTACTTAGATAGGTATGAAATTTATCTCTAACTCTTAGGTAAAGGTTCTTTTCCATGCCTTACTATGCCATATATTAGTACATGTGTCATCCTACTGGTGTTGCTGGAGTGAGACTTGGTTCTCAGACATTAAGATGACCTTTGAATTTAGATGAGCTGATAAGTATTTTATAGTTTCAGGTGTTGGCAAAGTCAGAAGCAGCCAAACATTGGGAAGTGTAACTTGACTTTGTGGATTTAAATGAAAACTTGTATATTGCCTTACGTGAAACTTGCCTTTGTTTCAAATAACTCCTGCATCTGGTTGTGGGGTGGAACAGCACAGCCAAATGTTTTAAAGAGGTATCAAAAACCATAGAACCATTTAAATTAGAAAGAACCTTCCAGATGGCCAAGTCCAGCCATTAACCCAGAACTGCCAAGCCCACCACTAGACCATGTCCCTAAGTGCCACATCTGCGTGTCTTTTAAATAAATAATAGCTGCTTGAGCTACTTGATGGTTCCTCTGCTACACTGGGATTGTTACATTGGGAAGCTATGATGTAGTTAAAATAATCTCATCAGCATGAGCACAAATTCCCTTTAACTAAAGTACTTGTGCAGTGTTACTGGATTTCAAAATGTGAACTTCTGATTCTAGTGCTGCGGCCTGTATAAGAGCAAAGAAGGTAATAAAAAAATAATTTTAAAATTCTGGAATGAGTTTTGAGATATTAATTAGAATTTAATAGGTGCCCAAGGATTTTATGCCACAAGACTCACTGAAAGTTAGTGGGTTTTGTGCTCTGCTTGCTGTTGTTTGCTTAGTTTTTAAGATTCAGGATTCTTCATGCATTTCTCAAAGGCCTGGCTCCTGAATCAAGGCGTTTTCTTTGTCCTTCTTCCCTCTGCCCTCTGAAGTTACATTTCTGTTTCTTGTAAAGAAAAGGCTGAAAGCGCAAAAGCAAGTAGAAAGGCTCAGAAATGCAAATACAAATAATTCTAAGTACTTTTCATGATTTAACAACAGTCTCACACTTTGTGCTTGGCCTGATGTGTCATTTTTAGTGCCTGAAGCAGGTAATGGTCAAAGTCCTTTTGAAATTTTCACACCATGTTATACTTCAGTCAAATCAGATGCAATGATGGCTTTAAGGAAGGCACTCATAAGCCATGCCTGTAGGCCATAATTGGCTTTCTATATATTTAAATTCCTCTCTTAGTACCTTTAGCAACCACACCCAGCTTTCCACAGTCATTATGGGTTACTCAGAGCTGTCAGGGAAGCCCCTTTTAGCCCAGCGTCAATGTGTTCTGCAGGTGACAGGGAACAAGGTCTGGTTTGGAGGTGGAATTCTGGAGCTTCCAGGCCGGCAGAAACTGGAAGCCCTATTGGATGGCAGGGGAAGGAGGGCTGCTGACTGCTGAGAGACAGTGTATGCAGCAACAATGAAGAAGACATGGCCTGTCTTCTGCTGGAAGAAGTATCAGCCTGACATGGTGCTTCCCAGAATCAGGAATGTTAGAGGAACAAGCAATTTCAGGGCTGAAAGAGGCTCTTCTAACTCTAGAGGAGTTCTTCTAACATCACAGTATATTTATCCCCTGCAAGCAAATACAGGAAAGGTAAATGGGTTTGTAGTACTTGCAGAGTACTACAACAGAAAGGGTTTTGTTGTACTTATAGAGCTTGCTTTGGAGTCTGAAAGGCCAAAAATACAATCACCTATTTTCAACATCTAGCTGAAGACTGAAGATGAGATTTAGAAATGGAACAATTAATCAGACTGAAGCTAAAGATAGAAGTAAGTATGCTGTATAAAGGGCAGGATGAAGACATTTAAATAAAACTAACTGAACAAGAGAGAATAAGCATCTGACAACATCCAGAGGAATTTTTTCGAGAGAAGAATGTTAGACTGCCAGAATTGTCTTAATTTTTCGATTTTTTTTTGGTTAACATATAAATTTAATATCTAACATGAAGAAAAATTTATCACAATAGAAATAATTAAATCCTCGGCAAAATTAACATGAATTTTGATGCCATTCCACAATTATTTTTGACAAATGCTTTTAATTTGGCCCAAACAATAGCAGGGAAGCTTTGTGGGTGTCATAATATGCAATCTAGACCTGAATGATTTGTTTCAGTCATCATAAAGAGGGGACAATAGAGGAAACTTGACAAAAATATAGACAACAAGTAGGGCTGCACATAATTTTGACTTTCCTATTTTTATAATCTCTTTGTGGTTTGCTTAAAGCCTCAGCTCCCAGATTCATGTAGTAAATAATCTAAGATTTCGTTACACAAAAACAAGTTTCTAATTTCTGTGATTGCAAAACTTATACAAAGCAAGAAAAGAAACCAAAGTACAACTTTTTAAAAAACAAAAAGTAAAATCCACCTTTACTCTTAAAAAAATCCAAAGGCGTAAAGACTTGATGCTGCTTTTAGAGCTCAGGTCAGTATTTATAGTGCGTTGGTTGCTCAGACAGACATTGCAAAGCCTCGTATCCCATCCTTTTTCTTTCCTTAGCAACATTCTCTCAGAGCCTGGAAAATAACATGCCTTTGCCCTCTGTTTTATATGCTTTTTCCTTCAGCAGATGCTGCCGAGCCCAGCGTCTGACTTCAGTTCTGATCTGGAATAACTCCAGGGGTGTGCACGAAACCATCTCGCTTCTTCCCTCCTAACGGCGTGGTGGCAGGGAGGAGACTCAAGACTATTGTTCTCCCTCCCTGTGTCCCTCCTGCTGCAGCAGCCAACATTGTTCCTTTTTATTTCCCCCTCTCTGCAAACCAGCAGGGCTCTCAGTAGAGGGATGCAGCTCTCCTCATTAGAGTAATTAGGCTGATTTATGAGAGAGTGGCACAGTGAAGGAGAGCTTTCCTATTGCAGTGTTCCCTATGGGAGGCTGGGCACCCACCCAGCTGCTGGCAGGGCAGTGCTGGGCCTCCCCACCGGCTCAGACTGGAGGGCCCCTATGTCTTTGACCTTTATATCAGTGAAAATGGACAAATACATGCAATAAACACTTCTTCCCTTCACATGATATTCTTCACCAAGTTTATGTTCTAAGTTAGTATTAGAAGTCTAATTAAGTAATAGAGGAGAAGGATCCTTCCTTAGTGTTAACTAAGTGGAAATTTTGGCTTATAAAGTACTCCTCAAGCAGGTTTGCTGTGTCACTGGAACAGCAAGAGCTGGTAGGCTCTGTTCCTCTCCTGCTCTGTGGAAGTTTTGCATTACTTTTATGAAAGGCTTACGTATGATGAGTTAGGAAATTTTCTTCTTCTAGGGAAAATGTTACAAATATCATTTGAATATCATTGGTATCTTCATGGCAAAATACAGTGTATCCCAGGGAAGTCCTGCTGCACTTTGGAACTCTCATTTAAAATGTACATAAGCCTATTTAAAATACATTTAAGCTTTTAAAAACATATTATACAAGCAAAAAAAAAAAAATCACTGACAATTCTGCCTGTTGTGTTTCTGACAGGCGGTAGGATCAAACTTGCAAAACTTGCCAGCTGCCTGCACTTCCCAGTGCAATATTTGTGGTCACCTTTATGAAAGAAATGTACTCATCACTTGTCTTCACTAACAGGATGGCATTTGTAATGCCTGAAGGGCAATTAAATAATTTTGTAATCATCCCCCAAGTCTATAAGAGTATATTTCATCCAGGAGCAGATTGATGGTGCTAGAGGCGTGTTCAGTAGCCTCTCACATTGCAAACTCTGTGAAAATTCCTAATGAACCCAAGGAACTCCTGGTAGAACCAAGCCAGAAAAGTGAAAGCAGTAAACGAATGAAGTGTGTGTTACAAACTGACATAAGAAATACTTACTGCAATTGTAATTGCCTCAAAATGCCTCATACCATCCACAGGAAAAAGCACATAAGCCTCCAACATTTTCTGCCACCACCACTTTGTCTCAAATGCTCTCAATACACTCTCAACTGGAACATTTGCCTCTGTCTTTTGCATACACAGAAAAGCAATGGAAGCCCCAGTTTCACTCATCCCATTCCCTCATGCAAAGCCTCTGTATTTTTGGCTGCCACAAAGCTGATCCATGATGAAATATACCCTCCTTTTATAGACTTGCATTCCAGAAGGAGCAAGAACATTCCTCTTCATTTTTGAAAATAGAAGAGGGGTGGGGAGGGCAACCCCTGAGACCTTTACAGCTGGAAGAAAAACTGGTGCTTATTGATACCTCATTAGTCTGTGTTCACCACAAAACAGCATCTAAAAACGTATCCAAACCCCAACTTTACTGATCAGAGATCACTGTTTTGATAGGTAAATATGACACCTGATTTTTTGTGCATTCAGACACAGTGATTTCTCTGATGGATATGGGGCATTCCCATGGGAGGAGCTCATGGTGTTGCAGTGTGCAAGGGCAATCCATGGGGAAGAGACACAGCTATAAAATGGAGAAATGGTTAAAACCCTGTGCAGTGTGCCTCTCTCCTAAACAATCATGCTGGACTCGCTTTCCTTCTCAGAATTGCTGCCTTGGGGAGGTAACGAATTACCATTGCCATAAACTGTAATCAAGATCAGATGTGCAAAGGGAAAGGCCTTGCTCAAATATCAAAGGGGTTTTAAACTGACAAAACAGAGCAAGAGAGAAATCCTGAAGAAATCAGAGATGTAATTTATGACTGACCTTCATTTTACCTGGGAAATGTGTGCTCTTGAGTGGCAATGCTCCCATGAATGCATGTTTTGTTTTGTTTCAGCTTATTGGCAATCTTTGCTGCAGCAGTATTGATCTAAGCTCCCAAACAATGAGCCAGGGACAAGGAATCACATATGCATTCCAGAAACATTTTTCTGCACTGAACCCGTCTCAGCAGTGACAGTGCCTGGCTTTGTCATCCTCTCTGCCACAGCACTGCCTTCTGGGGCTCGCTTCTTTGTGTTTGCATCATCGCTTGCCCAAATGACTCCACATTTTCTGCATTCTCATAACCCTGTTGTCTGGGAAAAAAAGTGAACAACTCTTCAAGGGGATTTTTGCTGCCACGGGAGCAGTTGATGCTTGGATGAACTCTCAGTCATTCAAGAGCAGTACAAGAGTACATTCAGAGTCCAAGCAGTACAAGAAAAAAACAGACAAATTTTTGCAGTCGAATATAAAATCATAACACCACAGTGCCTCAGCTTCCCATGTGCTGCCTCCCTTTTTGAATTTCACAGGGTTACGTTTGGGGACCCACTATGCTTAAAAAAGTTAGATTAAAATCTAGTTACAAATATCTTTGCAATGGACCCATAGTGCACACCAAACGTTGGGGAAATTCAGCTCCACATTCCCATCTGTATTCTGTATTTCATGGCCTAATTCCAGCCATAGTTTAAAACAAAGATGTTTTGCTGCTGTCAGCTGAAGTACTGTACTGGGTTCCCCTGGCTCCCCATCAGATATACTGTTTTAAAGCAAGTACTCATTTACATCATCTCAGAATTACTCTCTGAATTATTTTTAAATTCCAGTTAAACACTTTGATGAGAAAGTATATTTTCTAAATTCTACCTTATGTGTATGAAACTAATTTAAAAACCCCGAACAGAGAGGTTTCATGGTTGATTTAAACAAAACGATCTTTTAAATGCAGCTTTTTCAGGTAAATCCCCCTTTGGAGTTAATTGGATGGGAGTATTTGGGTTATTTTTCATCACTGCAAGATGTTTTTCTGCCACACAAAATATGTCCATTTTCAGTAAATACAGAGACGTCTGCAACAAGTTTTGGAAACACAGATGGTATTTGTTGCACTCTCCCAAAGGGCTACAAAGCAGAGATTTTAGCTATTCTGTTATTTTTAGGAGTTTGTTCATCCCTATAATTTCCACTTCACTAAGAGATAAAATCTGCTTTGCCTTTTATCTGCTACCAAGCAGGCAGATTAAACAATTCATTTTGTCACTCGCGCTGTGTTTCTGCCGCCTCAGGCATTTAATTCTAAAACTCAGTGTCTGTAAGGGAGCCATGGAGATTGTGTGCTCGACAGGGAATCTCAGCGTTCGGTGCATCCCGGGTAGGCAGAAATCCCCCTGGCACTGTGTCTTTGTGCGCTTTGGCTCTGCCCAGGCAGCTCGCCCGGACCGCCAGGAGGGGGCGGTGCTGGATTTGGGAAAACACGCGTGAAGCATTTCATAGCAGCCTTTGCTGGAGCTCATGTTCACGGCTGGCTGCATTTTTGGAATTTTCACCTCCATCATGTTGTAAGACATTTAATTTAGGACACTCCCTGGAGAGCAGAATTCCTGCAACCTTTAGACTGAACGGGCAATGGAAGGAGAGAGCGTGCAGCAGGGCCTGCATCCGTCCCACCTAATCACGAGCGTCCCAGGGCTCAGTGGGAAGGCGGCTTGTCTTTGCTTCCCTCTAGAGTCGATGGATAGACCTGGCTCCTCCGAGCAGCGATTCAGCACACATAGCTGTCAAAAGCACCACTCAGTTCATCATCCCTTGCTCCCAGGGGAAAAAGATTCAGACTTTTGCAGGCAATAAAACACAACGTTTTTTGTATATCCTTCATTGTGATGCTTAAGTCATTCAAAGTGAATACTGTGGAGTAAATCAGTGCTTTTTCACTTACCATGTTAAAACACACACAAGATGTCTTAAAGATGTAACTTGCCAGTGACCACCTGTTAAGAATGACAGTTCTTGTGGCAGAACTGTCATTGATTGACTGGTAAAACATGCAAATGAATCCAGGGAGGAATTCAGGAACCTCTCAAGTGTCAAATTCTTACTGAAAGTAAGATCAAATTCTCCTCTCCTGAATGACACATTTGATTTAACAGTGTTTATAATAAGCAAATGGTGAGTTTGAGACAAATATGGGAGCAGAGCAAAACACTGCTCCTGCTTGGCAGAGCAGCAGGACTTCCCTCTGTCCCCTGCAGATTCCTTTGATGTCTGGGATTCCTCTTGACCTTCCTGGTTTTGGGGATCAGAGAAAACACATGTTAAATGTTAATCTTTTACAACTCAGTTCCTGTAGTACTTCATATGGCTTTAGGATCACTTGTGGCCATAATCCTAAAGGTGTTCAGCAGCACAGTGAAATTGGTCTCTACTGCACAGGAACTTTTAAAGCCCTGATGGGTGCCTACCTGCCTGTGAAGGCACCTGAAGTCCTTTCACAGTCTGGTCCTTTGGCCACTAGCTGTTTCATTCCTCCAGCTAACTGATGACAGTGAAAAAGCAGGATTCAAATCAGGTTTTAAACCAGTAGACAGCCTGACTGCAGTATCTTGTATTGCTCAAAGGAAGGTCTTTTTCCACAGGTCCACTTTTTTTTCATTTGAGATTTTTCTACCTGTTTAATCTTGTATTCTTTTGTTAATTCTCCTACTGAACAAATAAAGAGAATCGCTGTGCTAACTTAAAGCCATTCTTAGTGACATGTTCTCTGGCCTCCTCAAGGAGCTGCATGGCATCCCTCAAATCCTTATCAACAAGTCACAGATGAAATGCAGTAATCTGCATGGATCAGAGACAGAGTGAGCTATCCCCAGAGCTGGTCCCACAAACCATCAGCATCTCCCACTTCCTCCCCTGGGAAGCTACAAAACAGTGGCTGTGAGAATGGCTGCAAGAACATAATGCACAGTTTCCAGTCAGCAAGAACAGGGGCAGATCATCAGAGGGTAAACACAAAACTGAGCCAGTTCGGAAATGCTGTATTGGTGGAGCCTACACTGCAGATTTGGCCACAAGGACTATTGGGGGATCACACCAGAGGAGAGGAACTCATGGGTAAAGGGCCATTGCACAGAAACAGTCAGTCTGGACTCACATACAAGTTCCAACTTGCACAGAATTCCAGACTTGCTGCATCTGTCCTCTGGCTACCAAGATGGTGAGTTCATAGTTCCACATGGTTGCTGTCAAGGCCTCACAAGAGTTTGCACAGCAGTCTTTTTGTAGGTTCAGCCTTTACTCCTACAGGCAACACAGCTCCAGGGGAAGGGGAGCTTCTGAGATGTTCTCATGCCAGCCTTGATCCCTTAATGACATGGCTTGTTTGGAATGATTGATGTTCACACAAAAGTGAGCACCGCTGTCCTTTGTGGAGATGTAAATTGCAAACCATTGTTCACTTGCCAGAGAGCTCTTCTTTCATATTGCATGTGACCCACAG
Source organism: Rhipidura dahli (assembly GCA_013399225.1). Classification (NCBI taxonomy): domain Eukaryota; kingdom Metazoa; phylum Chordata; class Aves; order Passeriformes; family Rhipiduridae; genus Rhipidura; species Rhipidura dahli. Next base: position 488,129 of record VXAC01001329.1, read on the forward strand.
TAGCACATACAGACAAACTTTCTTCTCAAGGCAACTGGCAAGCAGTGCTACATCCTCATTCTGTTGTCACTGACCTGTCCAGTTGGATCTTACACTGTGAAACACCTTTGCAGATGTTTCCAGCTAAGCCACAAACTTCCATCTCTGCTGTATCTCGCTTGCAAAACTGGATGGGCCTTCTGATGCATTGCTCAGCAGTGTGTGGTATCTCAGGTAACACAGTGAACTGCTTGGCAGAAAGGGGCTGTGCATGCTTCGACCCCAGGCAGTTGCCATACCTCCCAGCTGTAGCACATGGACTCCCTGCCCAAAGGCATCCCATGTCACAAGGCCTCATCTCTTGTGGCATCAGATCTCATTGTGTCCTGCTGCAAAATAAACTGAAGCCCTGCTGGTGTAGACGTGACCCTTAAGGTGGTTGGTTTCCTGTCAGATACTCACCTTGTGGTTAAGGTAAGTGTGTGTTTGCCACCAGAAGCAAGAAAAGGAAAGCAGCACTTGGGCAAACTGACAATGGGAATTCAAAGAGGAAGCGGTCAGTATTTGCTCGTGACATCTGCAGAGCTTATTTTCTCTTTGTTGCTTAAATCAGGAAAATCTATTACAGTAGTTAGGAAAGGGAAATATTTCTTTCTGTTTCTAAGCATGTGAATCAGACTCCCCGCTGGCAAAAGCTGCCCAGCACATTGTGTTCAGTGATGTGTAGAGCCTGCAACTGTACACTGTACCAGTAGCAAAATGTGTGGCAGTACAGGAATCTGGGAAAGGGCCTAGCAGGACAGGAACCTGGGCTAGCTAATCCCCAGACAGATCCTGTTTTGAGTAAGCCTTTGTTTTCTTTTTTTTTTTTTTTTTAAAAAGGTAAATTACACCAGTATTTCATTTCCTTTTTTTACAAATGCGAAGTTTGGTGTTTTGAGGATGTGGCCAGCTTCTGATGAATAATGTTTTGATGATGAATGCAACCATTTGGGAACTGATAGAGATGGACAGAGAGAGGGGGATGGTGGCAGGTATGGTGTCATAGCCTACTCCTTTCCAGCGAAGCAGGGCAATGTGGGGCTGAACAGAACAAAAATTGGCTTCAGTGATTTGTCAGGACTGCCCATGTTTCCTGGCTGGTTATGAAAGCTCTTGTAGCTCATGTGTAGCCACACTGGAATAGCATTTGATGGAGCTCCAGCCTGTTCATGTCAAATGAGCTCAAGATAAATGTGAGCTCATGACAAGTGCGAGTCTTTAATTTACTTCTTAACTTTGAAGCTAGTGGAAAAGACCTTCAAGGGATATTGGCAATTATCAAATTTCTGTTAAAAGTGTTCTACGGAAGCATCTCTAAAGAAGCACCAATTGAAAGGAAGAGGGACTTTTTCTTTTCTCCTGATCACTTCTGAGTATTTATGATAGTCATTCCACTTCCACTGTTTCCACCCTAACTTTATTTTTTTCTTTTTTTTTTTTTTNTGAGTCTGTGACAGTAAGTATAGAAAACAGCTAGGGAATGCCAAATCAACTTCATATTTCACACAGAAGTCCTCCTTTAGCTCTCCCAGTGTTTTATAGCTATAGACCTGCCAGTCTCCACACCACAATAATCTCATCATATACCATTAGGGAATACTTTTGCCTACTGACCATAAGATAAAGCCTTCCTTGCATGAAGCTTGATACACATTACCACAGATCAAGAAAGGATAAGAAACTTCACAAATTCTCATTTGAAAATTCCTTTTCCTGGTTGTCTGTAATGATCAAGTACACACAAGCATGAGACCCCAGCCTTCAGCATTTAGAGGACGCAGGGAAGTTTTGGATGCCAGAAATCCTATACCAAGGTGGAGCTACTACCTTTGCAATTACTTTCCATTCTCGTAAGGTACCTTCAGCTTTGTCCTTTCAGGGAAAAATAAAAGACTCTCTCGGTCCTTCTTCCCTTCTTAGAGATTGTTCCAGAGAGAATGAATGTTTACGTCTGTTTCTGACAAGTCTTCAAATCTGGTGGTTGGAAATGTGGAAAGAGCAGCTACCTGCTCCACTATCATCAGATGGTCACAGCAGACCAGGCAACCAGCCCTGAGTTTTGGCATGCAGTAGAGGATGACAGAGGGAAGTTGTTACAGCTGAGGCCAGAACTACCCAGTCTTGTTTGCAGTGGCAGAGAGGACTCAGGCTCACTACTTGGGTGGCAGGACAATCTCAGTGAGAGAGGTCCAAGAAAAAGCTCTACATGCCTGAAGCAACCCCTGGGAGAAATTGTGATGCCTCAGCCCAAGAGACCAATCACTAAAAGCTTGTTTATGTGCCTGAGTTTATGGGTACCTGGGTGATATTTGTATCCAAATTTCTATTACCACACTTGTCCAGAGATGCAGCCACGTTGCCAAACTGAGCAGCTCCATGCTTTCTTCCCACCTAAGATAGCAGTAACTGTGACAACTTTCATTTCAATACACACAGGTTTGCCTAACAGCCTAGAGCCTGGGACTCTTGCTCTGGAAATAAGCCATCACTTTAACTCCCTTCTCAACTGAAAAAAACTAAGGCACCAATGACTGTAAGTGAGTAGGAGACAAAATTAGGTGGGAAGAGAACAAAGTCCATCTCTTTTTGAAACTATTTCACTGCAAGTCCAGGAGTGACATGGATAGGAGGATAGGAGATGTACTGAAGCCATTCTGTAGTCCATAAATTAGGAATTTAGCTAAATGTAATCTCACAGCAAAAGAGGTGTGTTAGTCACTGAGACGGCAGTGTTATCTCAAGGCAAAAGAGATATGGCAACTAGTCCCATAAGAATAGATAAAGTTTTCAGCAACCAGAGTTCACCAACTCCTGATCCGAGTTCATTTTTCACTGACTGCATCGCCATTCTGTTGCTTGTGGGCTCTGCTTGCAGTCCATTGTAGCAGTTTCAAGGACAGTTAATGAAAATTTTCAGGTTACTAAAAACAAAGACTGAGGCCAGGTGTAAAATGAGCAAATAGATTTTCTAGGTCACAATCGATCTTCATTTGCAACTCTCAAATCTTAAAAATAAAATGCCTGAGAACTTACCTCCAAAAAACCATTATTAAGGAGGAAAAATCTAAATGGCTTGTTATGAAGAAAACACTTAAAACGTCCTTCACAGAGCACTGTTGTATCTCTGGAATTTGGATGGTGTATTTCTTCCAAAAAAAGACTTGCTTTCTCAATGAGAATTCCTCTCCTAACCTGTACTTTCGTGGCAGCAACAGTCTTGAGCTGCTCTACTAGTTCTCATTCATGTGCTACTGGTAAGTGTGGAAAAGAAAAGGAGGCATGACAGACTTTTATCTTTTTTAGTCCCTGCCTGACTTTATGAAACTATGAGCCCTGTCAGACCTTATTCTTCCTGGGAGCCTTAGGGTAATTCTGAAAGACTTTACAGTCCTCTTTTTGAACTTCTGTAATCATTTATGATTTATTTTCTTTTAAAAACAGCAAGTGGGAAATGAGTTGTCCTATGCTGATTTCCTCTGGCCTGTTGTTTCTGAGGGAGGAGGCCCCTTTACAGGGGGGTGCAAAGTGTGAGCTCCAAAACTTCCACTGCCTCTAATAGAGTGGAAGGACTGAGCTCCAGGGAACTCCTGGAACATACAGAATGCTTTCTGTGAGGGTATTTATTGCAACATTCATTACTCAGTGCTCAGCATAGCAGGTCTGCTTTTCAAACACAGGCTTCTGAAGTACAAGATTTACAGGTAATGCAGTAGTAACACTGCCTGCCTGCCTGTTATTTGCTCTGAAATTCTCAGTTGTGGTTAGCATGTGTCTTGAAAAATTCATTCTTAGCTGAGACTGGGGTGCCAGATAAGGGACACGTTGCTCCAATCCTGTGACTCAGAGGCGCTTTTATTTTTTATCTGTGGTAGTGGGAGCACAGACAATGAAAGCTGTATCTATGACAGCTCCCTTATTGAAGTGCCAGGCTTACTATATTGTCTGTAAAGTCATAGGAAAGAAACTCCCCAGTTTTCATTTTCTTTCCCTTTTTTTTTTTTTTTTTTTTAAGTATAGACATGTTTGAACCAAGGCATTCCTGCTTCTTGTAGCTGCCAGCTCCTGAGCACAAGATTCAATGTTTTTCTTTTACTTGCTATATAATGCTTAATCAAAGCCTTCCCTGCTCTGGTATTGCTGTTCCTTTATTTATTAATGTAAAAATATGAATTACTGAACTCCAGCCTTGGCAGATAAGTGAAATTGGAATGAACTTTCAGCTCTTTGGTTTCAGAAGGTGAGTAAATCTCTGGTGGAGTTTGCACACATGGTTGGAATAGTTCCCCTCATTTACCCTGGCACAGCTCCACCGACTGCTGCTGCACTGGCCGATTCACACTTCCAGCAGCAGGGAGTTAGAAACTCAGGGGCCTAACACAGCTGTAACTTTTCAAATTACTTGTCAAGCTTACCTTTTAAAACAGAAAATTGAAAATCATATGTAAAGAGAATGGTTATTTTTCTCCTTGGCTATTAAGGGGGACTTGACTAGAGTGAGAGAGAGGAAGGAGCTGTGAGTAGCGCACTGAGGCTGATCCTGGAAGAAGAAATTAAATAACAGTATAAATATGCTTTGCCTCTTGAACCAAGTCACACAGAACATTTCTCATCTCTTTTGCATAATGCCCTGGCAAGAAGGAGCTCCTTTTAACGTGGTTTCCTTTGGAAATGTAGCATGTATGTTCACACCATCTGCCCATCACCTCTCCCCAGTCCTCTTCCTGCCACCTGCCACTTGTCCGCTTCCTGGCGTGTGACAGAGAAAGTCCAAAAGTGAAACCTGGCAGCTGTGTCCAGGAGAGATGAATGCCTGGCCTCCCCAGCAGAGCAAAGGGAATAGCACCCACTGGAGAGAAAGCTCTATTGAGTGTAGCTGTGCCAGGATGCCTCCAGTCTGCAAGAGGTGATCCCCAGGCACCTGGAGACGCCGCAGGAAGGAGCAATGGCACTGCGGTGCAGGAAGGAACTGGGAGGGTAAGGGGATATGGGAGAGAAATCCATGGGAAACCAGCTTCTGTGAGCTTCACTGCACACAGCAGTGGAGCCTGACACCAGACAGGCACTAAACTAAAGAAAATCCCTTAAATAGACAGATGTGTTCTTTCCAAAGTATCTGCTAGTAAAATAAATGAAGCCAGTTAAATTAAGCTTCCATGTTAGCATCCAGCAGTACAGCTCACCCTGATTTACCAGTCTGCTTAACTCCAGTCAGCAATGTAAATCTGGCATTTTATAATTTAGGATGCTTGATTTAAGTGTTGTTTGACATACTGTCCGCTTTTAAAAACCAGGGAACACGAAGGTGTCTGCTTGCCTTTGGAAAAGGAAATAAATATTAACTTATCTGCACAATGTGTGAGCGGATCAAGCCCCGTTGCAGGAAACTCATTAGTCTCACATGGAAAATAAATAAACTAGGAGAGAAAAGGATGGGTGGGATTTCAACTTCCTCTATTTCCGTAAATCGTTATTTTATATGAACAAGTGCATGCCAAACGTTTTAAAGAGGAAAATTACTGCAAAGAACAAATAAGTTCATTGAATTTTTTAAAAGCATTGCAGTGGAGGAATAATTTAGGGTGGCAATGGGAAAACCCACCTGTTAAATGCTGCCTGATAGTTCCTGCTATTACAGCACATTTTCCATTGCTGATGCCATTGTCAGTCTTGAGCCACCAGGGCTCACATTTTCCATGGCAGGTGTCTGCCTAAGGCTGGATATGTGTGATGCATGTGTGCTTCTATCAAGAATTGTCTCAGACTGAATGTAAAAATTACAGCCAAAATGGTTTTGCTCTTCAACAAGTGTAAGTTTCTGTCACGTTAAAAAGAATGGCAACCTCATCTTTAAACAGTCCCAAAGGCCCCATAATTTGGAGGAAAAGCATGAAATTTGGCAGGAGTGCTTTAGCCACCCTGGAAATCCAACTCAGCCTGGGTGAATTATGAGCCTCAGCAAGATCAGTTTGGTCTTGGTAGAGCTTCACAGCTTGGTGTTTCAGAAATCCTGCCTTCAGTAATTCTGTGCTAGTCTGGGGCTAACTGAGATGGTTTTCTTCAGCAAGTTTCTCATTTACTCCTTTGGACCCTGCTGCTGCTTTGGGGAAACCCAGAACACATAATCACCCAAGGAAGGAACAGGCTGGAGAGGGAGAGGTGTCTAGACAGAGAGTGTGGGGCAAGGGAAGAAGGTTGGGATGAGAAGCCAAAAATGGTGATGTAGCACAGCTGGTGTGAGACAGGAATGTAGCAAAAGAGATGCTGGATGGGAGAAAGTGATCAGAGAGTCTGTAGTCACTGTACCCACATTCAATGACCAACACGTGCCACAGGATAAGAAAGAGGTAGTTTGTTTTGCTGACAGGGGTCACCTGACAGGATCTGACAGGGCACTGACAGAGTATGTAGAATTACACAGTTTTGAGAGTTGCAGAAAGCATAGCTCAAGCTCAGTTTCAGTCACAGAAGAGTTGGAGTTTCAGTGTATAGCCATATTAAAAAAAAAAAAAAAGGGAAATGGGTGATTGGCCCTTTACTTCCATAAAAATATGACTCTGCACCTGAAAACAGCCACTTGGTTGGTGGTGTTCTTGCGCTTTCTTCACAGGTGGGAGATATTGTTCCTCAATGCTTTGGAAATTCAATTAGTCACTGTGATGCCTTTAATATGGCTTTAAATGTTGGTCTTTCCAGGCAGACATCTGTGACCAGACTAGCCAGCACTTCCACAATCATCCATGTATTAGCCAATACCTCTCCAGCATTTGAGATCTGCTCTCACATCATTTGAAAAATTAGAAAGAGGAAAAACACAGTGCACACTGAGCAACCACCAGTTCTCTCTCTGAGCCCAGTGGTTTATTCTCTGATCACTAAAGCAGCTTAAAACTGAGTCATTTGTATGGCATTCACTGCCAGGAGGCACCTGTTCCTTCAGATTAATCCATATTCATTGGTAATCTGGGATTGCTAATAGTAGTAATTTCTAACTTCAAAATATAGCTATAAATATTCTTCTTTCAGGTTTTATGCCAGCCAAGGACCCCAAAAGGACCCCAAAAGCCATTGATCACAATCCAGATTTATATTTCTATACAGATGTAAATCTTAGAAAAGCAGGTTTAGAATATTTATGAGAAACAGAGAACTTTTCATTTATGCTAAAATCTAGTGAGAATGCCAATTTATGGTCATAGGATGGGTGTGTCAGTAATTTAGACAAATGTCTTCCTGATATGAATACAGGCTGGAAAAGCAAATGAAAGCCAAGTGTGAAAGAGACACAGCCGGCCTTAGGGGACTGCAGGAACATCTGCAATCAAATTAAAACAGCAAACAGCATATGACCCCAGGACAGCTTTTTTTACAGTATGTGTTTGGCAAAGCAGACGGGGTAGTTGAAATACTGGTTTGGATGGCAAATACACAAGATTCAAATCTGAATCCATAAACTTATGTTGTGTTAGTTGGGAGGCAGGAATTAAATTTCAGGGATGCAGACTGGGGGACACTGGGACAGCACAAGATGGAAAGGAAAGGAGGGCACGTGGTCATATGAAATGGTTCATCCCTGCTTTCACTCTGGACAATACACTCTACACCAAGCGTCTGTACTGTGATTTCCCATTTTCTATCCATACAGAATTTTGACGGAAGCTTTTATAATGGTTTGGGTGCTAACAGACATTGCTCTCATCCCTGAACAGACTCCTTGACACCTACTAAGAGCTGAGCTCTTGTAGTTTTTCAGTGGGGGGTTACTAATTTTGATTTCCTTCTCTCAGCTGTCTCTTTTCACAGAATTGAACTCACCTCTGAGTAAATTAAAATATATTTGAGACCTGAGCCAATTCTGATTCAAGCTTGGTAACAAATCAAATAATTATTGGGGAGACACAGACATCTAAGCCTTGACTCTTTAGAAACTAAGCAGAAAAGAAAAAGAAAACTAAACAGAAAAAAAAAAAAAGGAAGAAAAGGAACTAAAGAAACTAGACATTAAAAGATCTAATATTTTGTATGTACTGACAATCTGAATTGGGCTAGCCCAAGCACATCAAAGGCTAAAAGTCATTAGGATACCTTCAGGTATCTCTGCAAAATCCTCCTCCTCTACTATTTCAAAAGCTTCAGCTCAGTGGAGGTTCTGCAGCTGTGGAGTGCAGTTGTGTGTCTTGCATTTGTTTCCTGCATGCTGATGGGAGCAGAACTGCAAGAAGTAGTTTTGAAGTCTGAAGTACTGCAAACAGTGAATCATGGTTTCAATGGATCATCTGTCTGAAAGCCCCATCTCAGCAATTTGTAGCTGGTTTTGACCAGAAATCATAATGATCCATTCAGTGGGTCATTGTAAGTTTCTATTGCAATGAAAGCTACCTCCCCAAAATACCACACCAGTCAGCCTAAACTCACATGCTTGGATTTTGTAAACTGTTTGCAAAAAGGAGTCTTCCCCTTAATGCTGGATATACAGCATGAGCATGTAATATTCTCTGGATGAAGTTTAAGTGATATGGTTTCATTTACCAACTATTTTGGGGCAGGAATAGAGATAAAAAAGTTACTTACCCAGCTGTTTGCATATGACTACATTGGAATTAAGTTTTCTGTCTTTAATTTAGATGTTAAGAAATTAACTGAAATGAACTATACTCGGTTTTGATCTCTGTCTTGAGGATCTCTGTGAACAATACATCATAGATGCACTGCACGGAGACCCACAACAGAAGATCTGGAACTTTTACTCAGGGGTGCATAACTCTTTGATTCAATTATTTATTACAAGTTGGCCAGGGGAAATCAAGAATTCTGGAGAAGAAATTGCACATGTTTCTGATCATCTTGATATATGCCTGAAGAAGAAACTACTATTCTCCAAACAAAAATGGGTAATTAAAAGTTATCCTTTGTGACTCCAGAATTTGAAAATAATCATATAGTGTCTAATTAATGCCTATGTAAGTACTTTCATGTCTTTTCTCAAGAGTAAGATATTTATAGCCACATACAAAAACAAGAAAAAGACCTAAGGGAACACAAAGAAAACCTCACCACCCAGCACCTTAACTGTAGCATCTGCAAACCAGCAGTCATGGAATACTTGATGAAGTGCTTAAGGCTAGGAAGGCTGATAATGAGACTTCTTTTAAGTTCACGGTGCTGCACATTAAAGAGACATTGCCAACTTGATTCTGAAAGGAAATAATATTACATAGCATAAACAGGCTGGGTTTTCTTTTTTAATAGAAGAGCCCTTTTCATCACCCTTTGCTGGTGTCTAAAAAGACAAACAGGTTTAGTAATCAGCATACTTGGTCCACAAGTTTTCCCTCAATATTTTTGCATTTTATTTGTGTATTTAGCAACACTGCAGTTCTGATGCTGTGTGTGGAGAGTGCTCCAGAGAGAAGAGTGGTTCTGAGCTCCTACATAATCAGTGGGCAAAAAGCTGGAATTCCCCAAGATACTATCTTACACAGAATATACTAAAGGCCACCTGCACCCAGTGACACGGACTGGACACAAAGTGCTGACACATGTACAGCATAAACAACCTGGAACCAGATAATTCCACCTCTCTCTCTCTCTCGTTTGTTCAGTGGTAGAAACTACCACATTATTTGCTGCAAGATTAGATCTGGTATTTCCAGAACTACACATGAATCATCAAGTTGAAGAAAAGCCAATCACTTACTTTGTTTACTTTTCAAATCTTTTTTATAAAACCAAATCATATTTTCTGGTGCAGAAGCCTTTTATAGAAGGATTATAATGTTTCTTATAAAATAGCATATGTGTAGTCCTATGCTTATCCCAACATAATTGCTTCCAGGAGTTTGTTTGCAAAAATGTCCTTGAACACTTTCTGTTGGCCTTTCCCATTCTAAATGGCAGTGAAGTGGTAATGCCAGCATGTTCCAGCTACCTGCATGGACTAGTCCAAATTAACTTCCCTGTTTTTCTTATCTCCTATGATTTTTTCTCAGCACCCCCTCTGAGGAGAAAGATGGTGAGCTGACAAACAGGTAGAACACATAAATAGATCTGTATTCAGAAAAAAAAATACATTCCAACAATATTAATATTGCACAATCAACCACTAAAACTTGACAAAGCTAATTTTGTAATTCTAACTTTTAGCATAGTTTTTATTTACAACACTGAATATTTTTTTGGGCCTGGTGTGGGTATGAAACAATTTCTGAACCAAAAGTATCTGTTGTCTGCCAGACCCTTGTTCCCATTGTTGCAGAAGATGGAAAATTAATGGTGAATGATGACACAGGCAACTGCATGAAGAAATAGGATGGCTTTACAATTATGGTAGCAGAACACTGTCACTGGGGGAATGGAGTCTGCTTCTGCTAGAAGGTTTCAGCAGAGGAGTTCTTATTGTGCTAGTCCTTGGTTTCATATGCCTTGTTTTGGGTACTGACTTGATAACCTAGGATTTGATTTGTAGTCATGCTGAAGACAACTGTAGCTGAGGATGCAGAAACTGTGCTTTGAACATACAAAGTGCTATATAGCATTAGGTACTTCCAGGAAAAAAATCATAAAAATCACAAGCTGAAATTATGGGATACTTTTAATATCTCTTAATATGCAGGTTTTACACTGTAATGCTGTAAGTGCTACAGAAACTGGAAAATAAGTGTTATCCCTGTCTGCTCATCTCCATACCCATCTGATGCTGCAGGGCTGGGTGCCCATGATATGGCAAAAAAATACTGAAGACAAAGGTGCCACTTCAAGAGCCTTGCCCAGCGCTCTCCCGAGCTGCAGCCACCAATCCTGGAGCCAGCTCTCCTGGCAGGACAGGTGCCATCCATGGCGTGCCCTGGTAAGGTCTCATGAGGGACATGTCAGATTTCCAGCTGGAACAAAACACCAACACCATCCCAATCACTATGTTTAAAAGGACTGTCAAGAGAATGAGAGAAATGTAGCTGACTTCTGCTCAGAATAACCCCAGGTACCATCTTACCAGGGTCAGATTGGTCCACAGATGACGCCTTCAATCATCCTCTCTCAAAGAGTATCAACAGCAACTGAGGTGTTTCTCTGTGGTAAAAATTTTCAGTGGGCTGTGTGCAATAAAACCACCCCTGGAGCTCCAGAGAGTGGTTCCTAAAATGGTCTATGCTAACATCAGCCTTATTAAACATATATGGTCATCACCTAGAAAATGCCACATATAAGAGACTCTTAAATACTGATGGAACCTTGTTGATCTTAAGTGACAGTAGATTGGCTCAACCCAAATGGTGACATGTTGCTGCAGAGAGAGATAAGACCAGCACCATGCATGGACCTGTGTTCCATCTGTGTGGCATTACAACCTTCTGCACACAGAAACGTGGAGGCAACTGGAGCTTTTATTAAACACAGCCCTGAGTAAGAGGATCAACCTACCTTGAACACTCACGGTCATGCCTGTACATCTTGGTCAGAGGAGGAAGATCAGGAACTATTTCCAAAATAAGTGCAAGGATCTACTCAAGAAAGCAGCACTAAGTATAAAGATCATTATCTACTATTCATCTGATGAATACTGCAATACATTTAATCTACAGCAGATTTCACTATTTTTATCGTGCCATAATTAATATGATTGATAGATTAAAATCATTAAAAGGCATATTGTTACTTGAGATAGCCAGAACCTCTTCTCCTATTGTCTGGAGTCAGAAAGCAGCCAACAGCCTGACCACCAAGTTGTGGCAGGTGGAGAGCAAGTAAAAATCTCATTAAAAGATCTAGAGGGTCCACCCTTGAAAACATGCACGCATAGCAGGTGACTTTGTTGACTTGCCCTGACTACAACAGTGTCACTTCCAGGAATGCCCACAGTCAGCAAACCTACCTACTGTGGGCTCCCACATCCCTACTGGAGCAGATCGAGTGGGCCCAGCATGGCCCCCTCTGGCAGTGGCCAGTTCAGCATGCAAGTAATGCAGGAATGGATCCTGTGTCCAGACAAGGCAGCTGCTCATGTCCTGAGCTCCCTCTTGTCTTCTCGGAGTGTACATTTACAGGTCTTTGACATAAAGATGATAATTTGGCTACTTTTTGTTTTGTTGCAACTGTTGCCTTATTTATTTTGTTCCCCAACATTCATTAAAAACAAGCCCTTGTATTCAAACTCCAAGCCGAGCTGAGCCTTTATTCCACATCTCCTTGCCCAGGTATTCTGAACTCCCTCCTGACTCTGTCCTGGCTCTCTCTCACCTGGGACTGCTCGCTACATCCACTCGCCAACACCACCCATATCCACTGGTTCTTAGGGCCTGTGTCTTTCCTAGGACTGCATTCTCAGAACATCTCCCCTCTTCATAGCAACTTCTCTATCAGTTTCCTCTTCTTGTGCCTCAGTTTCTTGAGCAGTTTGTTTCCCCCATCTTGCATTCACCTCTTCAGTCTACAACCCCTCTTCAGCCTACAGATTCTTCTGGATCTTCAGTCTCTGCCAATTGCCATTTTCGCTGGTGGCTTCAAAACAGTATTCCTTTCCTGCCAATCCTGAGTTTTTGCCCTCTCTGCAAGTCCCAGTTTTCACCCCACATATTCCTACTTCCAGTTCAGCCTGCTGGTTGTCCATAGAAAGGTCTCAGATCTGTCTCTTGCACTGTTTGCTTCTGAATCAGACAGTTTCTTCCTTCACATTGCCTAGATGCCAACAGAGAGGTCACTGAAAGTGCAGGAAAGTGTCCCTGCTCTCCATTTGTTGCTTGGCTGTGTCTCAGCATGTGGCAGCTGGAAACAACCATTATTGGGAAATTCTGTCTCCATCATATAATCCTGGGCTGCACCATGTGTAGTGGCTTTGTACAGAGAGTGCATGTCCAGGCTAAGAGCTGAGAGGGGCTGGAGAGCCTTATTTGAACTGTGGGAATGATGCACAAACAGGACTGTAACTGTGAGAGTCATAAGCTTGCTCTGGGACAACCTTAACCCTTAAGCAGTAGCAAGTCTCTCCATAAACTGAGATTTGAATTATCCTAAAATTTGGGCAAATGAGACTAGATTTTCTTTGGTGGATGAAAAAGCATCTGACAAAGGCCTCCCTTACTCAACTTCAAAGCAAACTTTCTCCATAAAAAGTTTAATCTTTTCCTATTGAAAACCAATATACCCTTCCTAAATTTAATTTCAGAAACTACTAAACCAACCCTTTGGTTGATATTTTCCCCAGGCAAGAAAAATACCCACGTGACGCAGACAACCAGTATCGACTTTTCCAGTGTGAATCAGGGTAGCCTGGCACAAACAGATGAAAGCTGGATCCTGCATTGGAAATGTCAAACCCTGTGTAACAGGCTGTATGGGCTCTTTAAAAACAGCAGAGCTGCTTGCTCTACATTGTGCATGTGTTGGGAATCAGCTGAAGGGCTGATTCCCATCAAGCAGATTTAAATAGGTTTCCAGCTTAGGGAGAGAAATGGATGTTTGTCTCTTAGGGGAGCTGTTCCTTCCTCCCATCCCTCCCTTATATGTGCACAAAAAAAAAAAAAAAGAAGAGCAGAATATACATACACACACACACACGCACAAAAAAAAAAGCAGAATGGGAATAAAGATATTCTCCAGGCAGGATAGACCAATCCCCTGTAGAAGAGCAGCACTTCTGGCAGACCTGGACAGTACTAGAGTTTAAGTGAGTTGAAAATAAAAGACTTATAATGAGATTTTGTACTAGATTGGCTGGCTTGAGCTGGCAGGCAACAAGCACAGCCAGCCTGCTTACAATTCACTCTAGAGGAGATAAGCAAAAATAGAAACCAAAGAGCCACAATCTGTTATCCAGCCTAGAGAGGTAAAAATGTTTACTTGAAAAGACCACCACTCTCAGACAAAATGACAACTCTAAGTTGCAGCCACTTGCCTTTCTCTCAGTCGGATTCAAAAAGCACTAATCTTCCACTTGCAGAAAGAGTAGAGCTCCCAGTTCAGCCCTCTCCAGAGCAGGCATAGAGGAGTGTGAGCACAGAGGAATGTGGCATTTACCAGCTCTGGTCAGACTCATGGTCCCTATTTCTGCTTATGGTGCTGTTGGGTCTAAATCACCTTTCACAGGCAGGAGTTTGTGCCCAAGCACAGGGGAGGAGTCCTAGGAAGGCTGAGTAGCAATGACTGCTTAACTCAGGAAGGAAGAATAGGTTTGCCAGAGGATTTATCCAGAAGACACACTTCTTACTGCTTGTGAGCTTTGTTACAGCCTAAACTCAAAGCATCTCTGCTTTTACTTAGGAAGAGATAAATCTGAGACCATCTTACTACTGCCTGCAAGGAATTCACCTGTACTTGAGTCATCCAGAGACAATGAATGAGCATCTAAAGTGTCTGGCACTTACCAGGAAGCTTCAAAGCTTGTGCTATTGAGGCACTTTGGTGAAGACTAAGAACAGCATAGCTGGGTGCAATCCTGATGTTAAGAGTGGGTTTTACCATATCTTGTTTGGTGCAAGAGAAAGGTGCAGATCTTTCTGGGTCCTGGAGGAAAAAATTATATTAAATTCTGGTGTCTTTCCTGGTACCTGGAAGAGTACATGGCTCTCAGTTTTTGTCACACAACCCTAGTTAAGAGTAGTTTAACTATCTGATAGAGAACAAGTATGCTTAATAATTTCTGGTAATAGCTGGATAGATAATGAGCATCTTTTATATTACTTATCAGTAATAGGTACTTATTTTTCAATCTAAAAAACTCTCTCTACTACTCAGTAAATGCACAAGTGCTGGTGGTGTATCTCAGGCACTGTGGCTGCTGTTCTGATAATCCCCAATTTGCAGCCACATACATAGTAATATTTGTGAACTGGGAGGGCAAGGTTAGCTCCAGAGCAACCCTCTTTCCCTCTGGAATAGACTATTTGCCAGAAGCACTCAGCATCAGTTGCCCCATGAGAGAATTTTAATCTCAAAACAAGCCACAAGTGTATGCCAATTTGTGAAAAAATGCATCTGGCTCCTTCTTCTTTATTAGGTAATGTGCTTTTGTGAGACTGCAGTTGCATATTTCTGGTTAATCTTGGTGTCATGTCTGTACCTGAGCAGTGACCTCTTTTCTAATGCATTTCCTAAATGTTTCACTCAGTACTTCAGCTGTACATGATAACTTAGGATATACTAAAGGGAGGTCTGTTTTCTATTCAATTCCATGCACTGCACAAAGGGAATGGAGCAGTAAATTCTGCTTCTTGCCTTAGGGTGGATTAGACAGGGCTTAGTGGAGAAAATTTAGGCAAATGAGATCAGGCAATCAGATAGCAAATGAAATGAAACCTGCTTATCTGACTATATTCTATTTTTCTTCATACTTCTTCTCCCTGCCATTCCAAAACACTCCCCAGCTTCTGACTTTGAGCATCAGACTTCTCTTAGTCTGTAAGTGGAGGACTAAAATGCAGATGCAGGATCACACTCATGGAATAGCACATTCTTGGCTTGCAGCCACATCCAAATTCATTAATAATAGTAGTTTTCTGTAACCACCAGGAAAGATAAAGAAAGCAATGGCATTTTAACTATCTTGTGATGCAAACAGTTCAGCCTCCAGGAGTTCAGCAAAGTAAAGTGGAGGCTTAATTAGGAATGATACATTCTAAACTTTATTCATTATGTCTCTAATTCTTTCACAACTCCTCCACAAATCCTGATGTGTTTTTTTGTATAAACTTTAGAATGAGCATTTAACTCACAAATATACCCTTTTTTGGAAGTATTTCAAACAACTGTGTATTTTCTCCTCTCCAAATACCATTTTAAAATATAATATTAACATTAAGGAAGTATGAAGGACATGTCTGCTTTTGGTACAGTGCAGTTTGGTGATGGTAGGTGGCTTAGTTAAGCAAATCCAAACCATTAAATAATATTAAATAAGATACCAGTAGGTGTGCCAGAGGTCAGGAGGTGGCAGCAAAGTCTGAGAAGTTTGGTTTCTGCATGTCAATAATGGAAGTATTTTAACAACAATGCAGAACAGCTTATCTGATATGGTTTGGAAGCAAGTTCTTGAGGGAGACATCCAGGAAAGAATTCAAAGTAAAATTTGAAATGCCAACCTGACAGGCAAATTGTTGTGAGACAAGTTGCTGTATTTCTGTTCAATCAAAGTGTTTTGTTTTTACTTCATAAGTGAGAATTCGGTGGTATGAATGGCAGAAGGGACATTAATGTGTTTTGCAGTAAGGAAAACTTTAACACTGAGCAAGAAGAACAAGACATATTTGAAGAAGGGACAAAACTGAGCTTGGTTATTTATCAAAATTATCAAAATTGCATGAATATTCAAAACAGCTTATGCACAACAAAAACATCCACTGAGCATGTAGAATAAAAAGGTCAGATCTGAAGATGTGTATACCTCTATGATAGCTGGATCCTGAGGAGAAATTATATACTAGAAATAATAAAGGTGGTCCCACAGAAGAACACTGGGTTCTGGCTGATAACAGTGAAGGTTGGTACTAAGAAAAAGATTTGAGATCATAGAAGAGTAAACTTAGCTCACTCAGAGTTCAGGTGGGGGGGATTCCATGGAGGATAAAGGAGTTAGTGAGCACTTGGAATTTTTCAAGAATGCTCTCCTGGAAGCACAAAATAGTCATCCCCTTTAAAGGCAAGGAAAGTAGGTGGAGCAGAAGACCTCCTTGGCTTAACTGAGAGTTTCTGTGGCTGCTTGAAACCAAAAGAGGCTTGTACTAGAGATGAAAAGGTGAATGAATACTCATTGAGAACTACAAGGGCCACAAGTAGGGCCTCCCAGGGGTCAATATCGGGCCCAGCACTGTTTAATATCTTCATAAGCAATTTGGATGATGGGGTCAAGTGCACCGTGAGGAAGTTTGCTTCCCCTAAACTGGGTGGGAAACTGACACTTTGGGATGAAGAGTCACCCTGCAGGAAGATCTGGATAGAATGTAAGAGTGAGCTACCAAGAACCTTGTGAAGTTAACAAGGACAAGAGTGAGGTCTTGCACCCAGGAAGGCATAATCCATGAGTGTAGCACAGGTTGGGATCTACCCAGTTGCTGGGGAGAAGGTCTGTGGGAAGGAGTGTGGCCCAAGTGGACAAGCAATTGAATATGAGTGCACAGTCTGCTGCTGTGGCAAAGAAGCCAACGGGATCCTGGGCTGAATCAACAAGGGCGTCACCAGCAGAGATAAAGATGTCATTATCCTGCTCTACTCAGCACTTGCCAGACTACACCTGGAGTAACGAGTTCAGTTTTCGTCCCCACTGTGCAAAAAATAGGTGGGCAGCTGGAGAGGGTCCAGAGAAGGGCCACAAAGATGATCCAAGGGCTTGAAACCTGCCACGTGAGGAAAGGCTGAGAGAACTGGGCTTGCTCAGCCTTGAGAAAAGGCTCCATCTTCATGATAGGGTCTTCTTCAAGAAGAAGGTTCTATCTTCCTGGTAGAAGATAGAATAGAGCCTTCTTCAAGAAGGCTCTATCACCATGTTCCAGTATTTAAGGGGGGGCTACAAAGAAGATGGAGAGTCAATATTTAAAATGAGACACATGGAAAAGACAAGGGATAACAAGTACAAGTTATTTCTGCAGAGATTCCAGTTGGACACAAGAGGAATATTTTTCATGAGAACAACCAACCATTGGAGTAATCTCCCCAGAAAAGTGGTGGATTTCCCAACTTTGGACATTTTTAAGATTAGTCTGGGCAGGGTGCTGGACCATCTGGTCTGGATGATGGTTTTGCCAAGAAAGGTTGGACCTTTGGACCAGATAATCCTTCAGGTCCCTTCCAACCTAGCATTCCATGACTAATGCTATAGACAGAAAAATTTTACAAGGTGAAGGGGAAAAATGATGTATTTTGATACTTTTATAAATATAACGAAAGAAGAAAGTTAAAATTACCTTATGAGCAGCTAGAAAAATTTCTCAACCTAAACCAATAAAAATTAATATTCAATATATTTCAGTATTTATTCATATTAATGTATTTAAGCTCCACATGCCCTATACAAACATGACAGATTTCTACTCTATCAGTCAGAAATCTGGAATCTCTAGAGCACTTTTTTGCTTTAACAAACTAGGATTTTACTACAACTTGCATCTGTAATAGGAAGACCAGGCAAATAATATGTACACATGAATGTGCATGTCCTTTCAATAAAATAATTTGCATAAATAATTTACTATACCTAGATATACTTCAGAGTTTTGCTGAACAAAAAGTTTCAGAGGGTTTTGCAATTATAATAGGAAAAAGTGAGAAAACAAACTAAATATGCCTTTAATAAATGAAACCATTTTAACATATTTTCCAGTATCCTTGATTTGCAATGACTGAAACATTATATTTTCCAGTATCCTTGATTTGCAATGACTGAAACATTATATTTTCCAGTATCCTCAGTTTGCAATGACTGAAACAGATATTTTGCTGGTTCCAGTTCTGTTCAGCCAGTCCGTTGTGCTAGCCACAAGCCTGTCTGCTGAAATACTGTAAAGATGAAAGAGTAACACAAAAAAGAAGCGCAAGTATTTAAAATGCAATAGGGAAAAAAAAAAAAAGATGTCTATGACTACTTATTTCACTCACATCAGCAATACTGGAATTTGAGATGAAAAATATAATAATATCCTTTATACTCATATCAGAGAAAAATCAAGGCAATAAACTTGGCTGGAGACAGCTGTCATAAGCATTTTGGAGCAAATCAAATAGATGTGTTTGAAGAAAAACCCCAGCCAACCTGTTCTCTAGAAAATTTTCTAAATAAGCAAGTCTGGTAAACTCTTCAGTAAGTGTAATGTAACACTAACTGTGTGCCACAATCCAGAGAACACAGCTTGAATGCTGGGAACAGAGTGGGAGACACCTGAGATGGCTCTGTTAAATTATGCAAGAATCTCAGCTATGCAGATCAAGTGTCTCAGTGTCAGGAGGTGAACAACACCAAAGCAGTTTCTAAACACACACAACTAAACATATTTGAAGCAGGAATTCTCAAATTGTCCCACAGGGCTGGCCACACTTTGAAGAGAAACTGGCTCAGTTTCACTTCACATTAATGATTGTATAATACCTTTTTGCCAAATACAGCAATTGCCTGCATGGAAAAATAATTTTAGGAAAGTATTTAATATGTTTTTAATTGCCTTGTAACAACAACTTAGCAACTGAAAAGAGAAATGCCAACACCTTGTGATGGGCTAAACTTTCAGAACCAACTGGGAAGATTCTGTGGGTGGAATGTGTAGAGTGATATGCAGACAAGGCACCACCTGAGATGTCTTTCTACTGCTGCATCCCCGAGGGAGATGTAAGATGCTGCCTTTGCAGATTTCCAACCATGTCCACAAGACAGAAGAAAATACCCCAAACAAATCAGTTGTATCTGAAGTGTTTTGGGGACCAGTGTGTCTCAACAGCTTCTGAAATGTCTTATTTCTTCCTGCCCTTTTCCACCAGAAAAACCTCTAGGAGGAAATGAAAAGGAGCAGGTCATCCAACTTGCCTAAATTTACCTTCCTAAGCATATTTTTCTAGTCTGGCTCTTAGACTTAGATGTGGACTGATTTAATAATTTTGAGATGCTTAGCTCTTAACCAAAGTCACACTGAAGAATGTTCTTTGAAGATGGTTTGGAAAAAACCCTGGGTTTGGAAAAAGCACTGACCTGTGGAAAGTTCTTCATTTTCTCCTTAGTTTCATCACGTTTGCTATTACTGAGTGTTCAGCTTACAGGAGTTGCTTTGCTTTGGATTTGTGAAGAATACACCCTTTTCCACAACCAATAGAGGGCTCAGCTCACTCTTGCCAAACCCTACAATAGGAAAGGAAGGATAATACAGGGATGAGTACAATGGCAATTCATCTTTCTGGCTGGAAGCCTTGTTTTGGAGTTTTGTTGCTTAGTGTCTGTCAGCACTTTTATCCTGGGGAATTTCAATTTCTCAAACACCAACAGCCTGACTGCAACTAAAAGTTTGCATATAAAGTATCAGAACTCAGAACTATTTTTTGTAAAATTAATTTTCCAAATGAGGTTAAATCTTAAGATAGGAAAAAGTACTTGGGTGGTATTCAGCATAACAAGAAGGAAATTATTATCTTGGTATTTGTTTAATCTTGTGAAACATTCCTTTAAAAAGACAGTGAGATGTATATTCAAAATGTAATCTCAAACCCCACAAAAAATATGTATTCATCCAGGAACTGAACTACATTTGATGTGTCTAGCATTTCTAGGCTCTGTAATTACTCTACTGGCTTTGAGAATAACTTATTCAAAAACTAACCATGTATGTTCAACAGGTTTCCTTTCAGGAATGATTCAGCTGCTGATGGATCAAAAAAGGAAGGACCATGTCCTGTCTTTGAAGATATGGATAAAAAGGAAGTAATTATTAATGATTTGCCCATCCAAACAAAAAATTATTGACAACATAAGGAAATAATGTAATCCTGTAGTGTGCCAAATATTGCAATTTTAAACTGAATAGGAACAAATGTCAAAGGAAGCCAAATGAGAGTAGTTGCATTAAACACCACAGAACCATACATCTAGTAATAAAAGACATGAGAGGAAACTGTAAGAAACTAGTCTTCTGGAACTGCTTACGAATTTCAATGAATTTCTGGCACAATTACGCACTTCATTCAAAACGCTACTTGAAGACAATGCCGAAAGGCCCCTCTCAGTGCAGGAGAATTACAGCTGTGCAAAACCACCTGTAATGATGTACTTTGAGGAGATTAGCCAGGAAGTAGTATCAGTACAGCATGCTGTAAGCTAGGAAGTACTTCTGCAGGCTGACAGTCCAGTGCACTAAAGGCTGAGTTTTGTGCACATTGGACAGCACTGCTGATGGAAACACGTGTGTTTATAATATCAGTGTATTCCTTTGCTTGGAAAAGACTGAAAGAATCCTTGGCATATTTTATTATATGAAAAATAAACCCATAAAGAATAGATTCATTGAACGAGTAAAGTGTCGTTCTTACACACAGATAGGACTGCAGCCTCTTCTTCTGAGGAAGCTACCGCTGCCCTTGCCAGCTGCCAAGCCCTGTCCATCTCTCAACCCTATCCCAACAGACTTACTCGTCCTGCTGCTCCTGATGCTGGCTCCTTCCTGGAGCAGCTCGGTGTGCCCCGGCCACGCAGCACCGCGAGGTCCCACAGCGGGGCTGACAGCCCAGCGCAGGCACACGGACCCAACCGAGGGATCGTACCCGCCGTAAACACGGAGGATTCAGAGTGAAACAGAACAGGAGGAAACAAAACCCAGTAGGAGAAGCAAACCGAAATATTGTTTTCCCACCGTACCTATTAAGGAAATTTTCAATAAACTTTAGAGGAACACTGTCACAATACTGCAAGATATTTGAATTGCAGTGAAATAACGTGCTTCATTGCTAGCACGTGCATTAAACAGAAAGCACGGAGCTGACAACTGAATTAATCTGCTTGTCACTACTGCTTTCCGGGCTTGGACAAATAGCTGCTGCAGGTCACTGCTGGTCCCCTGTGCACAGCCCTGATAGATGGTTTGCAACCTTTGCCTGCAGGTCTGAGGGCTCTACTGCTAAAAAGGTCCAAACAAGAAGCGAATTCATATATCCAGCAAACAATTTAAACAAATTTCTAGAGAGGAAAATATGTGCATGCAAAGATGTTCCAACCCAAACACTTGAAACACATTAGCATAATAAATACACAAAAACGGGAAGAAGCTTAACAGCACAACTGATGGCTGTGTGATGACCTTTGCATTCTCGTTCCTGCAGAGCCCTAATGAATCTGTGGCAGTGGCGGGGTTCCCGCGCCAGCCGCGGCCGCGATGGGG